>NW_019059822.1:913095-953331 GCF_000696155.1 Zootermopsis nevadensis
GCCATGGACACAAAAGCTAAGTTCACGCGACCTAACATGGGCACCTATCGGGGAGGGCAGGGAGGACACTTACAAACTATAAAAAAAAGTATAAAGTGCACAGGGTTGCCAACTTGACCTTAACCTAACATGCCCTTGGTCGTTGCGGGCGCCGCGTCAAATACAAGTTGCCTGGCACGGACCGACGTGGTTATCGTTGGCAACCTGGGGCCTGGCTGCTTTGATAAGACCGTGCCGATGCTATGGCGTACAAGATTTGCCGCGAGCACCCAGCCCATCCTCCAGCGGATGGGTCCTCAAACTCTAGGGGTTCGGCCGACACTGGTTTTTGTCTTCTTAACGTTACTCTTTGCGCGTTGCTCCTCTTGTCGTGGTCCCCGGTTCGACGTCTGCCGCTGATAATCCAAGGAAATGGCACAACACTTATCACAAACACACGCACAAAGTCACAGCAAAACACTTTATTCTTACGTAACGTGAAGACGAACGCGTAGTCGATTCTCGAAATTCTGAACCGCGGACAATACCGAATTCATGCGATCTCTAAGGGGCTTTGAAATCCGTGATATAATCAGTCTGTAACACTGCATTAATAACCGTTTTTGAATCAACAGCGAAAATGTCATTATTAGTGCAACAATTAACGTAATGCTAATTTTGTATAAAGTCTTACGACAGTCAATTCAGTGTGATGAAAAAAGACAATTATACAGTTGTTTTGAAAAAGCTGCCTGTCCAAATGACACTCGCGAACCACGCACTGCCAACCTGCCTGCCTGCCTGCCACAGAGATAAGCTGCTTCTTAATTTTGTGCTTTGACTTGAGAATTATGCACAAATGCGTCCGTTCGGAAAACAAATAAATTATATCGTGAAGCTACCTTAGGCCTACTCGTTAAAATAGCGTAGGCCTCATGTAATACACGTTTTTATAAAGGGCTTCTAAGGGCAAAGGGATTGTTCAAAAGCAAATATTTTGTTTCTCTAAACATACAAAAAATAAAAGGAAGGTTGTGATGGACTGGTCACTTAGCTTCTTTCTGAAGAAGACCGTAAGAAACCTGGGCGAAACAGGACGATTTGTAGGAATACTGTCATTTCACTAAGTTTTAAATTTATAATTCTTCCTGAAGAAGACCATAAGAAACCTGGGCGAAACAGGACGATTTGTAGGAATACTGTCATTTCACTAAGTTTTAAATTTATAATTCTTCCTGAAGAAGACCATAAGAAACCTGGGCGAAACAGGACGATTTGTAGGAATACTGTCATTTCACTAAGTTTTAAATTTATAATTCTTCCTGAAGAAGACCATAAGAAACCTGGGCGAAACAGGACGATTTGTAGGAATACTGTCATTTCACTAAGTTTTAAATTTATAATTCTTCCTGAAGAAGACCATAAGAAACCTGGGCGAAACAGGACGATTTGTAGAAAGACTGTCGTTTGGCATTTGATGAAGTTTTAAAATGATAGTGCGATGTTTTTAGAATTTCTGGACATGTTAGAAATAAACTGTAGCTTTTGTGCGAACTCTTGCCGAACCGCATATAACTAAGAAAATTTATGAAATGGAACTTCGTTTGTTTTAATTCAAAATCTGTGTTAGAAAAGAAAATTAAAGTAATCTAATAAACGCACTGATATTTCAAGAGAGAAAAATCATATTTTTTTTAGAAAAAAATCCTAAGCAGTTTAGTATGGCAATGGGCACATATGAATGAACAAATCATGTAATGTTAGTATTTGCCGGCCATGCATGAGGAAAGAATCAAAAAACTGGAAGAAGAAATAAATAATAGTTTTGTTAGAGTGTTAGTTATTAAGATAGGAAGGTAATTTGTAAAATTCATATGTGGAAGTTGCCATAACATATTTTTCAATTCGAACTCGACGTCACTTTAATGCTTCATATTCGTGACGTCACTGCCGTTTTCAGAATAAGAATGAAATCTAACAACGTACTGAACAAACAAACGTCATGTCACACAGTCCTTTAATCTTAATTAATATATTAATGATATCAACATTTTGTTTCAGTTTACGTAATTAATGAATGTGAAATAATTTTAAACACTACTAGTGTCACAATATTTCTAACATTTCATTCACATTCCGTTTAGACTGTCATGAAAGCCCGTAACACGATTTCGAAGCAGCATTTCGTTTGTAAGACCTGAAGTTTCGCTTTCCGTAAAATGGGACATCTATCGACTGTTCAAAGCATTTAATAACTTATTTGATTGTTTATTTATACAGTGTGACTGCCCCCAGCATCACAAATTCATAATTATTCTTTTCGTGTTTTCGACATCATTTAATTTTGGACACAGTCAATATAAAAGTTAAACTAAAAACTGACTGTAACCGAAGTACGTGATCAAGAACGCGTTACGATACGTGACAAAAGACTGACGCCAGACCAAATGCTATGTAAGTGTTACCATCTCCCGAACGAAAATTCACTGTTAATCTTGTCATCTAGACACGCGTAATCACTGGCTGCAAACAAAGGATAAAATCATTGACCGCGTATGCAGAAGAAAACTAATGCACACTGAGCCCAATTATACTTTTCTTTGTTATACGCTCAAACTGTAAAAATAATAACATACGTTGCAAGCAGCTCCGATACGAACACACAAAACATGTATGACGCTTGGAACAGGTCTTCAACACAACACCGTCAAATGCCCACAACGGGCCAAATACTGTAAAGTTATTCTTCAGGATACTTTGAGGAACTGCAAAGCATTAAAACAACAGGCCGATATAGCATCTTGTCATTGACAAGCGAAAATTTGTAATATAATAAACAAGCCAAAAAAATTTCAGTTATTGGTCACCAATGAAATCGCATTATTGCAATGGAAGACAGCTTATTATGTTGCATACAGACTATTGTGTGTATGTAATAACTATTAAGAGGTTATGCAGTGTCGAGAAATGAAATATATGCACTGAAAATTGGAAGGAAGCTATCGTGACCAGTCAAGCCTAATTAAATCGAATAAAACCACGAAAAGTTCAGTAAAGATAGAAAGTAGCAGGTCGGGATTCGAACCAAATAGGTTACGAGTGAAATTCAGCCTCCTCTACAATGGGTACCGGGGTCCTTTCCCGGGGGTAAAGCCGGCCGGGGCGTGATGCTGACCAATCACCCCCATCTAGTGCCGAGGTCAAGGAAGAGAGGAGCTATACCTCCACTCACCCCAAACGCCTACATGGCGTATAGTGGGACAAACTTTACTTTACTTTTAGAGGGATGGACAACCAATGACAAAGGATTCAAAATGGCTACAATTTTACAAAGAATCGATTAGGTTAATTTACACTAATCGTATAGCTTTAATTACATAATTTATGATTTGCAACAGACAAACCAACCGAAACGTCTGATGATGAAACTTGATTACGAACTTTACAAACCATTTCTATAATAATCTCGGGCATATTACAATTCACGCTAGTTTTAATATTCATGTTTCTGCCATAACACACAGCTACGAACTTTGTTAGTTTCGTATCACGACAAAAAAAATGCCAAAATGGACACAAATCTTTTTAACTAAATGTCCAACTCGGTGTAACAACAAACTAATGTTAATGAGTTCCTGAACCATAAATAAACAATTCTTGCAAATCGTCTAGTTGATGCAACTTACGATACTGGATGATGTATTAACACATTACACGATACACAAAAATTGCAGGACAGGCAAGCAGGCAGAAACACATCTATCCCTCCCGCTGGTTCCGCAACGACTCCAAATGCGATTGGTCGTATCGCATTGTCTTAACCTCAGGCCAGAAGATGTCAGTGTCAACCAATGCAACTGATATCCAGTGGCGTACAGTAAAAAAATATTTTTTATATAGCATTCAAAACTAAATCAGACACTATACACGCAGACGTCAAAGTGCGTTCCTGATTTAAAAATTCGAAATTATAAGGCAGGATTTGAAGTTTTCAAGACGGTAAGTCCGAAGACGAGTCATCACCCTGATAATGGAGGTAGCATGGACCTCTGAAACACTGGCAAACTTCTTCCACTTTACATGGCGCTACAACCCAGAATACGACCATCTTGTATTTTAGTTGTCCGCTGTTTCAAACCCCGATGCAACGCCTTAAAATAAGCCACGACCAATCATTGTTTCAAATATATTAGAATTTACGTACCATCCACTGCTATGCGAGGAACAAGAATGTTAAAGGGCAAACCAAGAGAATAATTACACTATTATATACTGTACATTAGTGTCTTTATAATATAAAATTAACACATGTTATTTTGTGGGGTAAAGCAATATTGAAGGTTATCAAACAGACAAACCACCACTGCACAACACATAACAAGAAGTGACGTCATAGAACGGACACGCGAAACAAATGACGACGATGCATTGCGGGCGTAAGACCACCCCCACCCAACCCTTTACAACTAAGAGCGTAGTATGGGGCAATAAATGTTCAGCAATGATCCCGTTACTATAAATAAATAATATAAAGAGTATATAAATGTACCCCATCTGTTGATAAATGAACTGCAGGCCGTACATAAACTAAACTTGAGAAATGAATGTGAAGTAACAAAAATTCTAGATTCACAGAAAGCAATCCAAGTAGCCAGAGTTCGAATCTGAGGGCCTATAAATATAAAAAACACTTAGTTATATCTTCATAAAATCCAACAAATTTCATCCAACTGTCTGATAACCTGTACAAATGTCTTAGTTAAACACTAGATTTGAGGTTCTCTTTGCAATGACTAAGAACATGGCTGTCTTCTGGGTTATTGCACCATGTAGTCTGAAGATGAGTTGAAACAAGTCACCATATAACAATAACACTCATACACATTCTCAAAAATTTAAGCCAAGAAATAGTTGAGAAAATGCATGAAGTTTAACACTAAAACCAATTTTTATTTGAGACATAAAAAATGACAGAACTGTACATAAAATATATATATATGTTAAGATATCACTTAGAATTATGAAAATGTTAGATGTCAATGCATAAGAAGTAGGTCTTTAATATTTAATCCTCGAAAGAAATGTCCGAATCTTGAATACCTGAGATATTCTCGTTCAAGGGCCTGTATGGGACAAAAACAAAACAAGCAATGAAAACTTTTCTCTGTACAATGGAGACAACATTACGAACCTCAAAAATAACTACAAAATCCTCGACACTTTAAATAAGGACCGCTGTTGTGGTTTGCGTCAAATCTAGCTCTTTAGATTTGGCGGAAATGTTTAGCAACATTTATAACATCAAATTCTAACCCTTCGTTCCTGTAAAGTACGCAAACAGCGGTCCGCAACTATAAGTATTATTTCCCCGACACATGATGCAAGATTTCTTTTGACCTTCCACACACATACACACCATTCTTTTAATATGTCCACGTCCTAAAAACTGTTTATTAAATTAATGACATGCCACAGGCTTCGATGCAAGGAACTTTTTACGGAGAATAGGTCTGTCACCTCACGATTCATTACCAACAACTTACCTTCGTACATCAGGTTTATAGTTCTTGCTGTACATATTTCTCCTCTGTCTCATTAGGGCTTTGTGACTCTCTAGGAAGTTCTCTTTATTACCAGCCGCGACATTAACCGGACCGCTGCCGAACTCCTGGCTGCGTTGTACCTGTCCCGCGTCTCTCAATGAATCGGCACGATTACTCGGTCTCTCGACTACCTGCACGTCTCTCAATTCTGATACATGCTCTTTCTTCTTGTCGCGCGATCTAAGATGAACCTCCAGCATCTCTTCCAGCTCTAAAATTCGTTGCCGTCTTGATCTGCATAATTCCTTGAGCATTTCATTCTTGCTTTCCAGTTCACGGATCCTAATTCGCATCTTCATCAGTTGGTCCTCCTGTCACGTGAAAGGGAATAAAACGGAGAAAGAAATAACATAATAATGCATAATCATCAAACATCAGGAACAGTTTCCATGCAGCTATCATTTTATATGAGACAGACCTGATTCATACAGATTTAGTATTTTATGCTACCACTGATAAATTTCTGCCTGTACGACAACCGATAACAAAACACTGCTTCACTGTGAATCAGAATACACACCCTTATAATTCCGCTTCCACCACCGCCAGCCATTGAGAAATCTTCATCCTTGACTTCATCCGTTTGTATAGCGACGTGTTTCGGTTTGACAGAATTTCGCTTTCTACAGCTGTCGCAGATTTGTTCTGAATGTTTTAAAATTTTGTGCAACCGGCGTAAGTCTGTCTTAAGCTCCATGTTCTGTGTAAGAAAGAAATGCAAGAATAATTATTGTTCGCAGATTTCTGTCTTCTGGGTTGTTGCGCTGTGTAGTCTGGTCAATGTCAACCAACGTTTCAGAGGTCATACTGCCTCCGTCATCAGGGCGATGAAATCTTCATACTCACCGCTGTGAAAACCTCAAATCTTACATATTGTTTGCAACTTTACTCATCAGGAAAACATTGAAGCCAAATAACTGAGTAGTATCATTTCCATCGCATAAAACATTCACAAAAACTTCTGGTAACCTCATACGCATTTGAAATTTCTTGGTACTGAGATTTCTATATGGGGCAGCCATACTGATGTACCACATAACAATGATTTATATCATTATCTTGCAATGTAAATATGTCTAGACAATAAAATTCTGGAAAGGGTGAATGAATTTAATTATTTGGGATATAATTTAGCCTTTAAAGACGAAAGGGATATTTCACAAAAAATTAATGAATACACGAAAACAATGGGTATTATCGATGTCTTTGAGCCCTCACATGTTCAGAAACATACCCACTTATGCCTCTACAACATTCTCGCGAGACCTGTCCTCTCGTATGGAAGCAAAGCTTGGACTTTAAAAAAACAGGATATTAGCAGAATAACAGCTTGCGAAACGAGATTCGTGAGAAGAACTGCGGGATACACCAAACTTGAGGAACCTGCAATGAACATCATTTGGCAACATCAACAAAATTGGACAAATCACGTGGACAGAATGACCAACAGTAGATTCCCAAAGGCAATTTTGAAATACCGCCCTGCTGGGAAAAGATCTCTCGGCCGACCTCAGAAGAGATGGACAGAAAATACAGGACCGTAACAGGCCTCGCGGCCTAATACGGGAAAGGATGATGATGATCTTGTAATGTACCTTAATTTCATTAAATAATCATTCCCTCACCTTGCTCTGGTAGAACGAAAGACTATCTTGCAATTCTTTGACTTTCTGCCGATGTGGAAAATCTTCTGCTTTAACCTGCAGTTCCAAAATCCCAATTCTATTATTCCTCTCCGCATTTATGACTTTCAGTTCCTGGACTTGTTTTCCCAATTCCTTGCACTGGCAAGAGCCTACAATAAAAATTAATCGCAAGAACAAAAATAGTAATAAAAAAGAGATACAGAGAGGTGGAGGAAAAACTGATGAAATATGTGGCAGTGGAAACTTAAATTCATCATAAAATTTTCAGTGCAGATGCAAATGGCAAAGTTAATCAGAATCAGTAGTTTCAGAAGACAGCAAATAGTTATTATTTCAAATTTGTTCACTTTTTTATGTGAAGTATATATAATATGCCGTACCTGAAATATCGGTGTTGGTAGCCACAGATAATTTCGCAACATGTGTCCTCTGTGCCAGGTGTGTCTCTAATTGTCTATACTGCGCATGAAGTGCAGCAATATTTTGGTTGGCACTTTGATTTTTTTGAAACAATAATTCATTTCTATTTCGAAGACTTTCATTTTCTGTTTGAAGTTCTTTTACACTGCAATGAAGGATACTATTTTCTTGTGAAACACTGCCATCCTTTAGAGCAGGAGATTTTAATTTTAATTCCCGTATTTCACTCTCAGCATCCGAAAGTCTTCTGTGTGAATCACTAAGCTCTGACAGAAGTCTCCTTTTATCTTCTTCTAGAACTCCCTTAGATTTTTCCAAACCGTTGTTAATCACACAATATGTTTCCAGCATGTTCTCAAGGCCGCGGATTCGAGTCACCAGAAGCTCATTTTCATCGTCCAGAGCAAGTTTTTCTTTCATGCAGATTTCCAGCTTTTCTTTTAGTTTCTTTAATTCGGTCTCAGAATTTTCATGTGCCATCCCGTCAGCCAGTCTCGCACTAAGCGACTGGCTTTCTGAATGCAGATTCTGGGCGCAATTATCTGTCTCGTCAATTGAACTCCTATTTTCATTGCGAAGTGCGTCTTGCTGCTGTTGCACGTATTTTTGCAAACGAACGAAATCTGCAGCCAAAGAAGCCTTTTCCTGCAGGCACATAACCAATTGTTTTTTCAAATCGTCTATTTCACTATTTATGCCATCTTTCTCAGCAACTAATGTTTCAAAAGATGCTCTTAAACTTACGTTTTCATCTCTAAGTTTCTTAACTTCATCTTTAAGTTCTGTAATGTAAACAGCCAAATTCTCATTTTTCATAGCTAATTCTTTTTGTTTCTGTAGCCCGTCCTCCAGCTGTAGCATCTGTAACTGACCACTTTCTTCCCTCATTTTAACTACAATGGCCACATCCTTTTCAAGCTGGCATCGGAGATTTCTCTCTGAATTTAGTTCATCTTGCTTCGTTGCTAAATCTTCTGTAACTCTTTTAAGATTTAACGTCATTTCAGAACTGCATTCCTTCTCTTTCAATAAAATCGAATGAACTTCTTTGTTAGCATTCATTTCTTCTATCAGGTCACAGTTCTTCCTGGACAACGACTTCAACTCCGTTTCTAACGAACCCAATTTTGCCATTACGTCCTGTGTTTTATTCTTCTCCGACAACACAGCACACTGAAGCTCCTCCAACTTTTCTAATAACAAACTACTGTCATTATTCCTCTTCTCCAGTTTTTCGTTAAGCACAGCATTGCTTTCTTCCAAGCCAAAAATTTCTTTTCTTAATACCGCCACGTCCGCCTGCTTCTTTAATTGACTTTCGAGTTCCTCCTTTAGCTGGCATATCAGGGAATCTTTCTCTTCCACAAGAAATTCTAGATCCTCCATCTTTTTAGCCACGTCTTTGTCACAAGATTTCATCTTCTCATTCATACTATTCACCTCTATTTGGACGATTGCCAAGTCACTGTCAGACTGTCTCACTGTCTTTATTAAATCAGCTTTCTCTTGCTCTAAGATTTTAATGTAATCTAAATGATCATCCATTTTCAATGCCTTATTTTCTTCTTCAATCCTGGTCAGTTCTGCCTGAAGACGTTCAACTTCTGTCTCAAGCTCTCTAACCCAGCAATCTTTGCGTCTGTCTTTATCAGCATACTCCCTTTCATAGTCACTGGCCTTAGCGCACACTTCATCCATCTGCACTTGGAACACGTGCAGCACTTCCTCTTCCTTCTCCATTACAACTTTCAGTAATATTTTCAATAACTTTGTAAGACAAACCTGACTTACAGACTCTACATCATAATTGGGTTTAAGACATCTGATCTCTTTCAGTATGGCCCTTCGGCATGATGCTATCTCATAGGACATGTCTGAAATGCTCTTATCAATTACGCTCGATTCAGCTGGAAGTTCCTTCCTGCAGTGATCTACTTCTGCTGTAAAAACACCATTATCATAGCTTCTTTCATTATTATCAGTTCTGAAGACTTCAGCATATTTATCCTTTTCAAGTTGTTGAATATATTTCAAATTAGCTTCCTTTACAGAAACCAAGTCTTCAATTTGTTGCTTTAATGTTTGAAAATAATTATCTTTTTCCTTCAACTGTTTAATGAACGCAGAATTTTCTTCCTTCAGAGACATAATTTCATCCTGTACATTGACGTAATTCTGTTTCAAGTCGTCAGTGTATTTGATATTAATTTCTTTTACATTGTCCAGGGCTTTCAACTCTTGTTTCAGTGTTTCAAGGTAATTATCCTTCTCTGCCAGTTGTTCACTGTACATAGAAATTTCTTTCTTCAAGGAATCAATTTCCTCCTGCATTCCGACATTACTCTTTCTCAATTCATCAACAGACTTCAAATTATCTTCTTTTACAGAATTCAAGTCTTCAATTTGTTGTTTATGTGCTTCAAGATTATTATCTTTTTCCTTCAACTGTTTAATGTACGTAGAGTTTTCTTCTTTCAGAGACATAATTTCATCCTGTACATTGACGTAATTCTGTTTCAAGTCGTCAGTGTATTTGATATTAATTTCTTTTACATTGTCCAGGGCCTTCAACTCTTGTTTCAGTGTTTCAATATAATTATCCTTCTCTGCCAGTTGTTCACTGTACATAGAAATTTCTTTCTTCAAGGAATCAATTTCCTCCTGCATTCCGACATTACTCTTTCTCAATTCATCAACAGACTTCAAATTATCTTCTTTTACAGAATTCAAGTCTTCAATTTGTTGTTTTTGTGCTTCAAGATTATTATCTTTTTCCTTCAACTGTTTAATGTACGTAGAATTCTCGTTTTTCATGGAATACATTTCTTCTTGCACAGACACATTGAAATCTTTCAATTCATTAATTTGCTTGATATTTGCTTCTTTTACAAAGCCTATGGCACTAATCTGCTGATGCAGCGTTTCAAGATTATTATCCTTTTCCATAATTTGTTCCTTGTACATTGAATTCTCTTCGTTCAGACAATTAATTTTTTCCTGCAATCTGATATTATTTAAGTTCAATTCATCAATACATTTCAGATTAAATTCTTTTACAGAATTCATGTCCTCAATCTGCTGTTTTAGTGTTTGAAAATGATTATCTCTTTCCTTTAACTGTTCAAGGTAGCTGGAAATCTCTTCCTTTAGGAAAACAATTTCATCCTGCTGTTTAATATTATTCTCTTTAAATTCATCAGAGCACTTCAAATCAGATTCTCTTGTTGAATTCAGTTCTTCGATCTGTTGCGTCAGAACTTGAAGATAGTCATCTTTTTCTCTCAGCTGTTTAATATACACAGAATTCTCATCTTTCAACATATTTATTTCCTTGTGCAAACTGATAATTTTTTCCTTCAGTTCATTAATGCATTTGATATGAGCTACTTTCATACAGTCCAAGTCTTCAATATGATGTTTCAGCATTTCATTATGGTTACTGATTTCCCTCGACTGTTCAGCATGGAACAAATTTTCTTCATTCCGTTTCCTTTCTGTAATACTTAGTTCTATATTTTGGTCAATCTTCTTTTCCGGCAATTCGAGGCATTCATCCTTTACTTTCAATTGTTCATTACCTGTCAAATTATTTTCAACCACAGACTTCACTTCATCTCGAATGCTACTCATCTCCTGAGTGTTTAATAAACTTCCCTTCAGCTCTTCAAATTCTTGTGTCAACTGTCCAAGGCATGTATCCTGCAGTTGTTCGAAGCATTTAAAATTAGCTTCTTTCGCAGAATCCGAGTCTCTGGTCTGTTGTGTCAGTGTATGAAGGGAATTATCCCCTTCCTCAGACTTTGTGTCATCTTGCACGCCGCTCAGCCCTTCTGTGTTTGTTCCCTGTAGTTCATTTTGTTGAAGCATCACCTCAGGACATTTTTCCTTCTTTTGCAATTGTTCATTGTAGTTGAAATTATATTTCTTTACAGGATCTGAACCGTCAATTTGTCGTGTCAGCATTTTAAGATAATCATCCCTTTCCTTTGGTTTCTCAATGCACATAGAATTATCTTCCTCGAGCGAAATAATTTCTTTGTGCCCAGTAAAATCAATCTCTTCCAATTCATCAACATATTTTAAATTAGCTATTTTTACGGAATTCAAATCTTCAATCTGATGCTTCAATATTTCAAGACTTCTATCCTTTTCTTTCAACTGTTCAATGTACAACAAATTTTGTTCCTTCAGCTGTTCATTATCCATTTTCAGCAGTTCAAGACATCTAATCTCGTCCTGCAACTGTTCTACATCCTTCAAGTCAGCATCTTTTACAGAATCCTGGTCTTCAATACTTTGTTTCGCGATTTCAAGATAATTATCCTTTTCCACCAGTTGTTCAACATATGCACGGTGTCCTCCATACACTGAATCGTCTTCCTGTGCTACAAAATCACTTGTGCACGTGCCAATTTCTGCAAAATTTCCATTTTGTTCCACCTGACAAACATTATTTTCTTTTGAGTCATGAATGTCCTTTACACTTTCTGCTTTCTCAGAATTTAGTTCTTCGATCAGTTTTGTCAGCATTTCAAGATGTTCATCTTTTTCCTTTAGCTGTCCAACGTACAATAAATTGATTTCCTGCAGTGAATTCAACTCCTCTTTCGCACTGTCCAAGTGTGCGCTTAAGTCATTCACTTTTAGCTGTTCATTTTCTTGTTTCAGCTGTTCTAGGTATGTATTCTTTTCCTTCAATTCCTGAATGTACATAGAATTCTCTTCCCTCAAGACCTTCATTTCATCTTGTAATTTGTTTAGATCAACAGTACACGTACTTATCCCGGTCAATTCTTCGCTGTTGTGTTTCAGTTCTGCGACATGATCATCCTCTTCTTTCGAGGTCTGGATATGTTTATTCATGTCGTCTGTTAATACATTACTGCCACTTTGATGGAGTTCTTTTAGTTTCATCAATGCATCCTGAAACACAATGTTTGAAAATAAACACTAAAATCATGGCAATGATTTGAAATTCATATACATTATATAATGAAGTAAATTTGCAATGAGATAAATATATTATCGTCAACGTAGCTGGAGGACTAACATCAACAATAAAATTCATGTTACTCTGCCAAAATTACTTCTAAAGTTGAAAAAAAAAAAAAGTTATTTAAACTTCCAGTCTTACGTCGGCACACAGGAAACTACAAGTGCACGAAAAAATGCCTGGATGCTTAACTGTGAATATATAGGGACTGCAAAGAGATCTGACAATTATTATAAACCCTTCGGCATTTACTTTTAGGTTTATGGTTTCATTAAGGGAAATGTATGTTAGTGGCGTATCTTGAAATAAATACATCCCTTGGTGGTTCTGGGAACAAGTACATGATTATAGGACAGTACTGAAATAAAGGTGACATCCAAGACGAAACTATTGTGGAAAAATACATTTCAGCGTCTTAAGCGCTACTACTGGTAATATCACTAAATTAAAAGTGAGATTATTTACAATGACATTACTGTTATCAGCCAAGGTATATTTCTTGAAAATCTACCAGTCCTTGTCCTGAACAAAATCGTAACATTCACACAGATGGAGAAATGAATGCAAGGAAATGATAAATATTTCATGTCTCACATTAGCAGACACAAATTTGAGTAATACCAACGTATCTGTTATTACTGTATCTGCACTGTGCTTAAATACACAAAGTCCAGACACCATTATATACCCCAAATCTTAAAAATTAGGCCAGGTCATAGCTCTGGCTAAGACGTGACCAAGTCTCTAAATACATCGGTAATACAAATCAAAACATGCCTCCAAGCTGTGAGTTAATTCCTCATTCCTCCTTTTTAAATTTCCTTCGGCCAGTTCTCGTATCATATCAAAATCATTCTTCTCATTTTCCAAATGTTTTATTCTCTGGTTTGCCATATTCTGCAAAAAGAGATCACCTCATCATAGTTATACAGGGGGAGAAACAATAATAGCAAAGACAAAAGGGGAAGTTGGTTGAAGTAATGGATATATATAAAAATACACTGTACTTCAAAATCATTCTCAAACTTGTGTAAGCTTACCAACTGCTTCTTCAAAGTTACCATTTCTTGCGACCTTTCTGATAACGCTGCTTCCGTTTCATGTAATGTCTGAAAATGGCCTGTCAAATCATTACATTTTTCTGACTCTTTCTCAAGTCTCTCTTTCAAGGACTTGTTTTCGCCAGAAAGTTTAGAGTTGGTGCAGTTCACATCGAGAATCATTGCCTCCAGATCACCGATGGACTTTTGCAGGTGTCTATTCTCCGTTTCAAGTTGATTTAACTAAAACAAACGACAACAACTGCTCGTAATATTTTAAATCAAGCTTATATCCAAGAATATGGAAGTGTGCACATTGAAGTCAGTTTTACTTCCAATCTTTACCACAGTTTCCACGTCTACTCTGCATTATCTAGCTCAAGCCCAAACATGTCAATTCAAAATATGACCGACTGTTTCAAGTGTTAGCCAGGGCAATGGGTATTCTGAAACATCTACCAATGGTTTTCCCATCACTCCTGGCAAGTGATGGGGTGATACAAAACAGGGCACACAACCACTTTCTACCACATATCTTCACATCATCCCTATATCATTCAGGGGAGGAAGGAAAAAATACACAATATTTAATTAAAATGAATAAAATTCAGTTCACACCGGACGTAACATTCAGTCCAATCAAATAATTTAATTAAGAATGAGAATTTGCACGAAGTACTGTACGTACCTCTTTGTAAGAGCCAACATTGTATATCTGCTTCTCAAGGACTGTAAAGTCTCGGAGCTCATCGTATTCCTTTTGATAGTGTTTGATACGTTCCCTCAGAACACGAGGGGGCGTTTCATTAAAATTACTTTGTAGTGTGTCAGTTGAATGGCTGGAACTGAAATACAAATTATTGAAATTATTAAATATGCTCAGAATAACATCCAATATCAGTAAAAATACTTTCTACATATCTTTCTCCAATCAGAAAATATTTTGTAATTCAAGGTGCTTTTCTCAATACAGTATTTTTCAAAAAAAAGAGGTTACGGACATCATGGAAGAACAAGCTACCTTTTTCAGAAAATTCTTTTACTTTTTACATGTGTAAATGTTTTGCGAATTGAAAAATGAAGTTTGTCTTTATTTTATCTAATATTTTATTCTAAATTAATTGCACGTTTTCAACACATGCCACGCTTCGGCTCTGCTATACTTACAAATTTATGGGAAAAGCATCTGTTTGGGAACCCATTTCTACTGTGTCCTTGGATTGATATCCAGTGTACTCAGCTTGGTCTTCAAACGTGACATGCTGTTTTTTACCCTTACGAACTGTGATATTACAAGATGGACGTTCAGGTGATACGATACTGTCTTGAGACAATCTACTTTCGGCATGCATTAGCTGCAATTCAAATTCTTCTAATGGCGTTTCGAAGAATGCTGGAAGCAAATGAATTAAATGTACGTACATTAAGATAAAATTCATCTGCAAATTACCTTTCATTTAGAGAGATAAAAAAAGAAAAAAGAATACAACTTCACACAATTCAATACCACAAAACTCATATAATCTTTCTCGAAGTGGCATATAATTACACTTAACTTCATGTTTACAGCCACATTAAAATCTAACTTCTGAACATAGCTGCCTTCTGGGATGTTGCGCCACGCAGTCTCACAGATACTGACCAATGCTTCAGAGGAGCTTACTTCCTCCATCATCAGGGTGCTAATTTTATTTAAATCCACTACATAGGTTCAGAGATAAAACATGGAAGGTGGTGAGTACGCAGACATACAAACATGAACTTCTCATTATGCTCTTACTTTATGTATTTTGAGCATAGAAAACACAAAAAACCAAGATGTAACAAGAAATTCTGTCCGTAACTCACTTAGGGTACGGAAACTTTCACGATTACTGCAACATATAAATGCTTATTTTGTGACCATTGCGAAATGCATGAGTTAAAACAAATATAGTCGTTTGTTAACAACTAATACTATATTTAATTTTTTAACACAAATATTAGCGTGAGTTATGCATCTATGTATATGCATACTCAATGTAAAATATCAATAGCCTTACTATTGCCTGTCAGCTCCTGTATTGAAGAAGACAGATATTCTTGTTTGAAGACTGGCAACATGCTTGTTGCCCCTTCATCGACGGTTTCAAGGGGCATATTAGGAAATACAGATTTTCGAGAAGCGCGACCACACCAAGTCCTCCTTCGAAGTTCTCTTCTTTTCTGTGTAAAATGACACAAACTACAAAAGAGGTTCTAAACATAATTAAAGATTCCTATATTTTAAAGTATTTATAACTGAAATATTATATATAAAATTGTAAATGAAGGGGGGGGGGGAGGCTGGGGACTTAAAGAAAAGATTTTTACATCCATGGCTATAGTGTCAGTTGCAGCGCATCCAATCAGCTTCTCTTTTAGAAGGTCTATTCGTTCCTGTAGAAGTTCGTTGTGTCGCTGTTGCTCTTGCAGTTTGCTTTCTATTTCTTCTACTTCATCGATTCTGTTTGTGTTTTTTGTTTTCTGGAAGAAACAATAACAATTCTTTCTTCAAAATCACAGTGAACTAACTTCTACATCAAATCTAACCCGTAGGAGTACATATTCAAACATCAGCCAATGGATGAACAAACATACTGTTATAATTAAAACCACACAATTTTCATTTCCCTAGAGTACTCACAAACAAGAAAATATTTTGTGAAAAAACATGTTAATATAGCACTGATCATACACGAGATACTGACAATTCATGATGCGCATCACATACACTGAAAAAAATTATACTTACTTCCAGTTCAGTCTGTAATTTAGTAATCTGTCGAGCATAGCGTCTGAGTAACGCTGCATCAGATAACACTTCATTAACCTGTGGTTTATTCTTGACACGAATTGCTCTTGATGCAAAACTATGAAACAAGAAATGTATGTCTAGTTAGCGGAGTGGAAATGGCGGCTTACAGAATTTTACACGGAGGCCTTTAACCAAACTACTGATTAATTCTGGAAACGTTTTAACACAAGATTTTCCAATCTTTTGGTAAGATGCCAGACCTCATTCAGAGCCCCAGATTCCAGACCAAACTTGAGTAAAAATTTATCTATGCAAAGACACTTAGGTTCCGGAAATGTGTACACCAGTGGTCCCCAACCTTTTTGTGCCTACGGCCACATTTGAGACTTTATGAGATCGTGGCGGGCACCAACCAATTAACAAAGCCAAATTTTCTCTTCTCTGGACAAATAAGATATGGACACCAAATAATACACAAAACAACACGACGTTTAATGATACAAGAAACCGCGCGATCAAAAATACGTAGTTTTATAAGTACAATTATTATTACTCAAGTGGGAAGTTAGTGCGATGTTTGGCGCTGCATTTCATCGGCCAGTTTTTCAAATTTGGGAGTGTAGGATGTTGTTGCTGCTGCTCGCAAATGATCGTCAAGACAGGCGTCAGTAAGTCGAGATCTGCGCTTTGATTTTATGATGTTCGTGGTTGAACGGCCTTCATTATTCAGTATGACCTCTTTCTGTAACAACAAGGGCACCCAAAAAAGCCTTGGCCCCCACGAGGGCACTGCATTGGGGGCCACTGGTGTAGAATACCAGAGTGGAATGCATTAAATACATAAACGGCTTTCACAATTCCACAATTAAAAATAAAAGCATGTGATTCACGAGATGAAATAATCATAGTTCAAATCACAGAGAAATTTCTGTTGCGTGCGTCTTACCCAAGTGTGCTTGCAGTTTGCTCTATAGAAGCTGGAGTAACTGCACAAATGATAGCAGTATGTGCATTCCCCCCAAGCGACGACTGAAGTATTCTCGTAAGTTTGCTGTCTCGGAAGCTCACGTATTGACTGCAATGCAATTGGTTAATATTTAAGCTTAAAGATAGGACAGACTATAGGCAACTTTTTTCTCAGTTACCCATTCAAGGCAAAAATGCTTATGAACACTACACAGACTTCATACTTTAGAAAATAACAAAATTGATCATCAGATCTCAGGGTGTGACCTAAACTGAACTGGTTCAGAATTTGGTTGAATATTAGGACTCCAGTTAAAAAGTACCAGCAAATTAAGTTGTAAAAGTTCCTGTAATAGAACGTAAGTTACACATTCGCTTATAGAACACTGAAAATGCTTACTCTTGTCCCTCGCTCAGCTGCGAAATAACATGACTCAACATGAAGAGCGAACGGTTGATAGAGCAGCCTTCTTTAAGCCGATCACCCTTTGACCCCGTCTGATCAACTCGTTCGGAACCAGCCAAGTCCACCAGATTCAAATGCGACACCTGAACGGCACCATTCTCCCCCTCATTGGGTACACGGCTTTCAATAATCTAGACGAAAATTAATGAAATTACAGGATTACTTACAAGAAAAGATACAGCGTATTACGATAACAATAAAATACTTGAATTCAGCATTTTTTTAAATTCAACTACCTAATGCTCATAATCAGAGTCCTTGAGAAGTAAAACTGATAGAGGCTAGCAGAAAATTATTACAATTCTGTTATGTTCCAATTATACTTCTTTATTTCCAGATATTTTCAATTTATCTAAAAAAGAAACAAAGACAATACATAATTTACTTACAATTCGAAAAATTGTGTGTGATCGAGAACTTCTTTCATTCATGTTTGTTTCCCCAAAACGCCGAATATTTTCTCCTCTCTTCATCAGGTGCATAAACTGTTAAAAAAAAACCTTTCTCACATCATATGCACAATTAAAAAGCAGACAGATAAATTACATATTTCTTCTATAATAACCTAAACTCAAAAAAGGAATATAAAAACACAAATACATATTTTTTTAAAACATAATTTGTTCCTTAGATGTTAAAACATTTTATTGTATATTTTTTACTCACAATGAAAAGAATCATAAAATATTATTTTTACCTTCTCCGGAGTATGAACTACTTCCTCTTTTAGACCACAAATTATGACACTACCTTCCACTTCACGGAGTTTCAGTCCAGTTTTACCTTTTTCAAGTAAGTCATTTACTTTCTCATTATAAATTTCGATGTAAGATGCCCTGAAAACAATATATATATTCACATACATAAATTTTAAAGCAGATAAACAACAGAGAATGTGAGCTGTCATATATTTCCTGATACCAAGCATGATTCAATTGTACTTGGGCCATGAACTATCATTCACATTGTACTAAATTCAAAAACTAAAGCCAGTGATGAGTTTTAGAAAGACCATCCAGACATATGCAAATATTGTACTTAACAACACATTATAATGGCATTCTTTTATCGGCATTTGTTCAGCAGACAACGCAATCAGCCTGTTCAAGACTGTTGCATTGAGCAAGTCAGTGATACTGTTTTACATTACTATAATCAGCATCAAGACAGTAGGAACTTCAAGGTAATGACATAATTATATGTTGCAACATCCACAGAACTTGCACTACTTTAGATGGTGCTTCTTTAGAAGAAAAAGATGATGGTACTTTGAGGTTATGTCCAACAATTTTAACATATTTTTCAACATTTTATATATATTTTGAAGAAAGGTGCTGGTAGTGTGTACTGCTGTGCATATCACCACAGAAAAGCACCAGCTGTAATGATGTGCATTTGTTCACTTCACTATATGTTTACACTAGTATTTTATTATTTAAAAAAAATGTTTCTTAATAAGCCTATGTTAAATTATTATGTGGATGTGGTTAAAAATATACAATGCTATGAATTTATGTGCCATACATTTTTCCACTTTTCTATGAAATGTAGCTCAAACTCCCCCAGAACCTGAACCTAGAACAATATTTTATATGATGACAAAGAACACTTCTCATCTTTGTTTTGATTATATGTAATAATTCTACATTACCTCTGGTTATTACATACATACTAAAACTACAATCAGATTATTACAGCACCATTAATTCATACCTGAGCAAGAATTCACGTCCTTTTACTTTGTTTACAGCTTCAAATATGTACTGAATTGTCAGTGGAATAATACCAGGCTCATCTGGACTTCCCATCATAGTATAAGTTTTTCCTATTAATTAAAATATACAATTAGTTTAAAACACTATAAACACTTCTGCAGACAACAGGTTTCTTTGAAAAGCTAATAGTCAATCAGGTAGTCTCCAGTCTTTTATGAAACCCACAGATCCATTAATATGTCAATGACAGGCTACCACTGAACCTCCCCTGAGCCAGGTAAATCCAATTCACATCTTTACACCACATTTCCTTAATGTATATATTCCATCAAAATGTTTTCACCTAAAGTAACTTATCTTACCTGATGAAGTCTGTCCATATGCAAATATGGTACCATTAAAGCCTCCCACAGACGAATCAACTATTGGTCTTGCTATTGTGTTAAATACTTCAAAATTCTTAATTCTGGGATCAAAGACATGATCTGAAAAATGTAAGAAAGTAGATAGACAAAAAAGTTCTGAAATTAATGCAAAGGCACTTACTATTCTTCAAACTTTACCATCTATACAAGTGAGAGGTGATGGTGGACATGCCATTTTGAGGGCGTTACAGTCAGTGGTTTGGAGGGAAACATATGAAGACAGGCTTTGCTTAGCCTGTAACCATCTTCATAGTAGAAGTTGTGTGTGTTTGAATAACTTGATGGTAGCTGATGATGATGTTGGCAATGACTTTTGTTTTGTTAAAGTCAGGGCCATGTCTGGCAGTAGTAGAATGCTCACCTAGCATGCTAGCATTCAAAGATGCTTGCTGTCTCCATCATCAGGGTGAGGATCCATGATGATAGAGGCAACAAGCACCTATGAAACATTGGTAATCTTCACCAAGATACTTGGTGGAACAACCCAGAAGACGGCCATCTTCAGGTTTGGCCACCATGAGAACCACAAATCTCACAATATGATTTTTGTATATGACCAAAAAGTTCTAGAATGTCAGGTTCCAAGACACCCAGAAATTACATTCAGGCAGGTTTAGACAATTCATATCTTTTTCCTGCAATAGTATTGTAACTTTACATGCTATACAGTTGCATTACATGCCATAAGTATGGCTGACAACACTTTCTATAAAACTCGGCGTGTTTCAAAAACGATAAATTACTAATGTCACTATTGTGAAATCTTTCTTCACAACACTACGACTGTGTTGTCAGATTAACTTCACCAAAACAGTACCAAAAAGTCTAAGAATATGAAAAACATTGCTTGACATATAATTAAGAAACTTACCAAATAAATAACACTCCTTTAATTTTCCAGCACTATCTTTTTGGAAGATTGAATTATTTTTTACTTCCCACTGAATAATTAAACCTTCCGATTCTTCTCTCTCTATTAAATTGCGGACTTTAATGGCAACTTTTATTTCGGCTGACATTTTTATAACGTTACAACAGTAAAATATATAACTTGTTATCAACGCCTTTCACTTCCAAACACAATTATCACAGCCTTCACAACATCATAACCCCCAATCAATACACGTCCGTTGCACAAATTCAAATCATACACACTTCGTTTTCATTGGATGCAATTTATTCAAATCACCTACCCTATACACCACAGGTTATGGACGAACACAGACTAAACATTCAGACTTTGTGAGGACACAATTCTTTGTGTGAGACCATAGATGTTAGTTTTTGAATGTAACCCGTGCTGTGATAGGTACAGTGTTTGGGGGTCGATATGGTACCCGTGCTTTCATGCCTTTTATTAGTACGGATTACCAATTTTAAGAGTAACAACTTCCCAACGTTTCTAAGGTTTTATGATGCTTTACTGGATTTTAAACAATTTCTGACTGCACCTTGTCCGTAATTTTTTACACGTGTAAATGATAACGGCTATCGAAACGATAATGCTTAATATCATATAAATGTATCTGCGTTTAAATGTGACGATCTTCAATTAATTTAATGCACACAGCCGATAGTATGTTTATAGTTTAACGTATGTGTTATGTAAATTATCTCTTAACCTGGAAACGCTTTATCGATTTAGATCGTTGCATACCTGACTCGAATTGATTGTTTATGTTTATATTTACAGACTAGGGGAAGGGTTTGTTATGCAAATATTGATGTAATGATTTGAAAGGAAAGTTACGGAACTAAGCTATAAACTCAATATATTGTCGGAAGCGTAACATATGTAACTTTGGCGTTGCGTGTGTATTGGAGTGGTGCATGTAATAGCGATAATGTAAGTTGATTTGTAGGTTAACTGTGAACATTGTATCTGTGAATACAAATTTCACCTTCCTGACACAGTCTGAAGCTAGGTTGAAGGTTTTGCTCCTTTCCCAGCAGAACGATTCGGTTATATCAATGGATTATAGATGCATTCCATAGATACTTTGAGAATTATGTGGAACAAGTACAATTTTCATTACCATATCCCACGAACAAGATATATTGTAGTAAGGACTAATCATACATAGAGTATTAGCAATTTTTAGTTAGATGTATAACGAGTATTACTTTGCCCTCAAAATATTTACATTACCAAATTAATATGTATGCACACAAATTTGATGCACCATTTCCCTGTCCATACATAATTATATACACATAACTATGTATTGAATGTAACATCAAGCACGTGATTAAAGGCTCTTAATGATTTCATAGTAATATAAACTCATCACCAATGTGAAAATTGTCCCATATGGATACAAATATAAAGAATATTATTTTACAGCGTGCAATGGATGTAATTAAAGTAGAATGTGATCCTGACCTTGAGGCGCACACAGTGTCTTTGGATTTTGAAGATTTTGAGCAAGATGTGAAAGAAGAGCCACTCGATGTTCCAGTCAGCATCTCTTCTGAAGAGACAGAGGTGAGGAATATAATTGACTATCAGAAACATCTGACAAGAAATTTGTGGTCCTCAGTAGTTTTTGTTGGCCAGCTTTTGTTATTATTTTTCATACCCATCACCATGAAAACCTGTAATCTCACTGATCAGTGAATATTCATAGTTTTATTCTGATGATATTTTAAATAACATTATTTT
Organism: Zootermopsis nevadensis; assembly: GCF_000696155.1. The sequence goes on from NW_019059822.1 coordinate 935,787, forward strand.
TCAATTAATGAAATTGTCACTTCTAGTATGGCAGCAAACAAAAATTGCTGATAATACTAATACTGTGTCACAGCAAAACATAGATGAAACGAAAGAGGAACATCATGCAGATAGTGAAATATGTTCACTGTCTTCACCCAGTAAAGCTGACTGCAAAGAAAAGGATGATCCTTTCGGACAGTCCGCGGAGGGCACCAATGAGGAAGACAAGAAGGTGAGTAAGACACGCAGGTTAAGTGTGTCCAGCAGTGAGCTATGATGAAATTGATACTTACAGATCTGATGGCTCCCCGCGTAATTTTGTACAAGAAGCCCACCAACATCAACCTTACTCTGAATGCCTTCAAGCCTGGATATGTTTTATAAGTTGGGTACCAGATCATATTTCTGATTATTATACTCATTTTAGTAGGCAAAATCTTCTATCTATTACAGTTACAGCCATGGCGCTTTGTAGCAATCAAAGAAGAGGCAAGGGATCAAGAGTCAAATGATGAAGAAACAGCGGAAGAACATGATATATGTCAGGACAGGTGAGTGCATTTTTCTTCTTCTTCTTCTATGGCTCTCCGGTCCGTATTCGGTCCATGGCCTCTTCAATTCTCCTCTTCCATTTAGTCCTCTGTTTGGTCCATCTGTCCGAGGCTTTGATCGAGGTTTCGAAACATCTTCCTTTTCACGGTGCAAGGTTGTTAGCCTTGCGACCAACCCCCAACCTGTAGGACCAGGGTACCTGTCTTAGTCTGACCTCTCCCCCTCGACCAATCTGGCTAGGGACGCCCTACCAGTAGCTATGCTACCGCCAGCATAGCTCTAGGTGAGTGCTTTGGTTATTGCTAATTGCATATTACCTTATTGCACCACAGGTTATAATGCAATTATGATAGAAATAACTTGGAAATGTATGCACACTGCTATATTCATGCACATAATTATTAAATGATTTATGACAGGTTAGATCTAATATTTTGTGACCTTAAAATACAGTATGAACAAAAGTTTATCCTCCTTATTTTGTTTACAGTCACAGATTTGAATCAATAAATGATAGCTATATGTGCATATCTATTTATTTTAAAAGGAATTCTATTACATTTCACCATACATTATTGTATTATTTTTAAGAAAACTAACATTCTTACATACAAGTGTAGTATCAGTTTAACAAGGAGCTCACACCAGAAAGCTAATCTCCCCGCCTTCCATTTAGAAGTAATGATAAATAAGATCAATATTTTGATACATATTGATACTGTTGTGTTGCCTGTATAATTTTATATTTTTCATGCCAACAACAGAGGGCTTGGATAATTAGCCAGAAATTAACAAGGGGCTTGTGCAAACCCCTCTGAGCCCCCTGCAGCACACATCTGTTCTTACAGCAAATGCATACAATATTAAAACATCATTGCATGTTTTCCTCTTACAGTGACACACTGGTAGGACAAGCAGACAAAGCTGATGACGAGGAGAAACCTCATAAATGTACGGTTTGCAATAAGAGATACAGAAAATTGCTTTACCTCAAGGAACATATGCGTATCCACACAGGAGATCGGCCATTTAAATGTGATATATGCAAGAAGGAGTTTACCCAGTGCAGCCTTTTGAAGACGCATATGCGAGTGCACACTGGAGAGAAACCATTCAAATGTGAAGTATGTAATGCGCGGTTTGCACAACGCAGCAACCTCTGGAAACACTCTCGTACCCACTCGGGCGTAAAACCATATAAATGTGATGTGTGCAGTAAAGAATTTGCAGGAAATTGGCAACTTAAATATCATTCTCGTATTCACAGTGGGGTCAAACCGTACAAATGTGGAATATGTAACAAGCAGTTCTCGCATGGTAGTAATTTGAGCCGACATTCCAGCATCCATAGAACAGTAAGGTGAGACTTTAGTATAAATGGTAATTTTGCCCAGTACCTAAGTAATTTTCCGTGATGATGTATATGAGGTGTAGAGGTGAAAGCCCGTAAATTCTAAACCAAGGATCAAGGTATGCAAAAGAGGTTAACTGCATACACCAGTCACTGGGGAAAGCCATCGAGGTCATCGAGCACCCACAGTGGGTCACAGAGGAGAGTGGATAAGGAGGTATAAAGAGAAATCTTGTTCATACCAGGAATAAGGTCTTGGTAACCGATCTCCAGTTTTACTGACATGTTTATAGCCATTATCTTGATGATGATGCCAAGTCCAGTATCCACAATCATCATGATGCATGATCACATTAAAGGCAAGAACACTGGCCTCGTAATCCTGGGGTCCCGGGTTCAATTCCCGGCGGTGCCCGAATTTATAACTTGTGTTGGGCAAGGCCGCGGTCTAGGCAACACGGAGTTTTCCTCCGTGGCATCCCAACAATTACTCCATTCACACACAGAAGAAGGCAATGGCAAACCACTTCTGGATCATCTGCCAGGAACGTATATGAACAGGTCCCAGTCCGAGAAAAGGATGGAAGGATCCTGTTCATATGGACCTGTCGTCAGACAGAACACTAATAATAATAATAATGAACTACTGGATTAAAATATTTGCACCCATTTCCTAGTTGATATCTAAAGTGTGAACTAGGGTGTGAAGTTGACCTCTCAGCATCTATGCCAAGGTTAAGAATATGTGGAGCTTTACCTCAACTTCCCCCTTAACTTTACCATCTTAAGTGTGATATTTTTCTAGCGCAACTTTATGAATTAATGGTTGTGTGTATTTTACTGTAGTTTGCCTGTGGAAAAACAGGGTGACCGAAGAATACTGTTGTTTATAAAATAGTGTTTGGTATGTACCTTCTATTTCTTCAGGATTTGTTTCAGTGTTTTTACTCTTAAATGAGTGCATGGCTGGTAAGGAATAATCTAACTTTATTAGCAGGGTGTGGTACTGGTATGTGTATTAATGAGCTTGTTTCCCTAAAATTTTAGTAATTATAATTATTGGAGGTATATGTAATGCTAGACATGTAATGTTCTTTTGCTTCTCTTCTCGTAGTTTGCAGCACTTCTCAAGTTATGGAGAGGTGGTTCCTAGTGGAATTATTCCAACACAACATGAAACTGAGAATGAGTGCAGAATTTGTGGTGGTGTAACCAGGATCACCAGTGAAGCAGGAATAAAAGCCTCCACTTGTACAAAGTGTGGACACGTGACAGAACACGTTGGAAGTAAAGCCAGTGAGAATGATGATAAGTTTTCACAAAACAAAATCCATGTGTGTGGTGTATGTGGTAACACATTCAAGAACGCTCGCCACCTTAGGGAACATTCCCGTATCCACAAAGGACCGCGGCCCTTCAAATGTGAAGTGTGTGGTAAGGAATTCTATCAGAGCGGAAGTCTGAAAACACACGCGCGGGTACACACTGGAGAAAAACCATACAAGTGTGATGTGTGTGGAAGACAATTTGCCCAGAGCGGTCAACTCGCTTGTCATGCACGCACTCACACTGGGGAGAAACCTTATGAATGTATTGTCTGTAACCGACAGTTCGCACAGAAGGCACAGCTGCGGTCTCATTATCGTACACACACTGGCGAACGGCCATATGAATGTGACGTTTGTGGCAAGAGATTCACGTTGCCTGGAGTATTGAAGTTTCACATGCGCACACACACTGGAGAGAAACCTTATAAGTGTGATGTTTGCAGCAAATACTTTACAACCAGTTGTGGTCTAAAGACTCACATGCGTATCCATAGTAAAGAAAAACCCTTTAAATGTGATGTGTGTGGCAAACAGTTTGCACAAAGAGCACAACTTGTTTGCCATTCACGCACTCACACAGGCGAGAAACCCTATGAATGTACCGTATGTGGCAAAAGGTTCGCTCAAGTTGGGATGCTCCGTGATCATGGCCGTATCCACACAGGAGAAAAACCTTATAAATGTGAAATATGCAACCATAGGTTCTCGCAACATGCCAATTTTATAAGACACTCTCGTACCCACAGGGCCTTGGATCAGTAGACTGAACTTTTACATTATAATGACTTATTACATTTGGCAAGTCAGAATCACTTGTGATTCATGAACACTGATGATACGTGACTTACAGTCGAGTTACCTTTTTGTGGATATTGTGTCTGAAACAGATTTAGGAAAACGTTTGTTGTTACAGACTGGGCTCAGACTGTACTACAAAGTGAAGGAATACTGGAACACGTGTACAATTTATGTACATATGGGCAGCAGTTGTCTTTCACGTCAGTCCTAACGGGCTGCAACTCTGACCCGAAGTTCCTTGTAAAAGGGATTACATGACAGGTCTATGCCTCTTCAAGACTTGGTATCGTTATGTAGTTCCAGTACTCCAAATTCCAATGATGTCACATGAAACTGAAAAGAAACGTGGTAGGAGTCTGACTGGCAAAAATTTGTGTATTCCAGAAACAGGCATATGTTAGTAGAAGTATATTATCAAACCCATTATTAATATTTGAAATATGTGTATTATCTGTATCTAATATATGGTATTGTCTAAAAAGTCTCTTGATAGGCAAATCATTTACATTTGTAAACAGCATATTTTTTTAATAATATTTTTTTTGTGGTGGGGTGAAATGTGTCTATGCAATTTCATCCACTAATGGGCCCATTGTCTGTCCCTCAGATGATACATGAATAAAATGGTGTATCAGTGGCATGATAATAACAGGGAGAAACACAGGGACTTGTAGAAAAAGCTGTGCCAATGCCACCTTGTCCACCACAAATCCCACGTGGACTGCCCTGGGAGTGAACCCAGGTCTGTAGTGAGAAGATGGCAACCAACTGCCTGTGCCATGACATGGCCTTCAACTTTAATCGTACATACAGCTTTAAAGTAATTAATCGTTTAGCCCCGATCTTTTAGTACTTTAAACTATATGAAGAAAATTGTAATGTATAACAGGAATAATAATGTTGATCTGTAGGTTATTAATTATGCTTAGGCAGTTAAGAATGGCAGCGTGAACCTGAAACTTGGTGTCCCGCATTATGGAGAATATTTGGAATTGGTAAGGATGAAATGAAAGGATACTGGGGAAAACTGATCACAATAAAATGATGTTGAATGTATTAAAATGCTTAAAGTGTTTAGAAAATAATACAAGTCCTGATTTAGAAAATTAAATTTCAGTGCCAAATGTCGTGTGTGTGTGTGTGCAGTGGTAGGATGCACAAATGCGTATCTCGGTCTAAAATGTAGCTCAGTGGGTTTGCATAGTTATAAATATACAACCAATACGAAAATCACATTGAAATATTTTAAAAATAAGGCAACACAAATTTACAAAATGAAAACATAGTTCTGGTATGATCTTTCTGCCTTCCGCAAAATATTTTTCCATGTTATGTCTGAAGTTAAAATGAACATAACAACATAACTGTCATCTAAAGCAGCTAACTGTTACATAAATGCATTAAGTAACGCTCTCTGTTTTAAGTTTTCCCTTAATAAACTTGAGATTTATTGGGGATCCCCCCCCCCCCCCAAAAAAAAAATTGGAAATCCATAGGGCTAAGGTCAGGAGACCTTGATGCCTCCCCCCACAGCAGCACATGAATGCCACTTTCAAACTTCCAGGCATCCTTCCATAACATGTCATTTAATTTTGTTATGGACATTCTTTATAGCTTTGAACAATAGCATGATCAGAGAATAATGAATTGGAAATGCTGTGGAAGGAAGCTTGACATTTTTTCTACGCTGAGTAAAACCCCAAAAACCCTAAGAATAGCAGTCTCCAGGCTGAAATTTGAGCCCAAGATCTAGTACCCTCAAATGTGCTCAGAAATACTAATAAACTTGCAAGTTATCAATCCATGAGAGAAAGAATGAACGTACAGGATATTTAATTTCACGCAAGAAATTGCACTGCTTGAAATGGGCTAACAAGACTTACAGCATTCTATGTATGCAACTTGCCTCTTATTTTCAAATGTAGTTCGGCTTTAGTAATTAAGTTTAAAGAGTAAATGTTTATAATTATTAATTTGTTATGTTTTACCCCAAATTTCTTTATCATGTCGTGACATGTTCAATATCCAGTGTTAAGAGAAAAATAAATTACATGCTGTATACATTTATTCCTGTCATTGACATGATCGAATATGTAGTCTTGAAATACATGTATTAAAATATGATCGGGTGTTCATATAAATCCATTTTATCCTAATACTGAACCTGACTTCTGGACATGGCGAGTAGCCTGTACCTACCACCCTGACCCCTGCCTCATACATCCCAGAAATCCAACTCCTCAACCTTTTTCATTTTATCCTTTTGTTACTTAAATATGGTTTCCATTCCAGGTAACATCCCACAACCTGTCAGGGTATAGCGTACCGTGAACACTGGCCAGGGCTCCAACTCCCCTTGTTGATGCTTCCTACTCTTTCTGTCACTCCAATTGGATGTTGACTCGTTCGTACCTTGAAGCAACTCAAGACCTCTTTGCCATCTGCTTATTTTAAGAGGACCATACAATGTTAAATAACTTTAGCAATTAGGATATCATTAATTAATAAATTATCCAAACCAAGAGATGCAGCATGACACTGAAATAAGAAAATTCTGTCACTGACAATTTTTATTTTATAGACAATAAGGTGTACAAACATCAGCCAATATTGTGGCATACAAACAGACTCTCTCTTCAACTATAGCTGTTACAACACAACTGTGGCATTTACAAACGCCCATCTGTAAAATACCAACAAAATAGGTGATATAGCATCAGACAGTTACACAAATCATGGAGCAAGATTGGAGATACTTAGGCGACCTGTTCTTCAGTGCCTTGAGCATCTGCAGGTCCCAACTTTCGTTGGCTTTGATCTATTAGACAGTTGATAGGACTCCTTGGATGAGTGATCAGCCTGTTGCAAGGCTTCTACCTGTACACAGGACAGCACAACGCAGAAAGACGCAGACAAACATCCATGCTTGAGTGGAATTCGAACCCACGGTCCCAGTGACCACGTGGTCACTGGGATTGGAGAAATGAGGTAAACAACTGTAAATGTTAGGTTAGGTACTTAACAGACGTCTGCTCCAAATTGGCGTGGATGATCGCCTGAAAGAATTTCATCACGAGAAGATGGTATTTGGATTAACTGTGCATAAGAATTATACACTGTACATTGTATTTTAAAATATAGAAGAACCGAGCTCTTAAAACATCTAAACATTTAAAATGTAAAGGATGAACATACTGTGTATGCCCTGTAAAGAAATTTCAACTAGCGAGCAGAGAGTAGTCTCACAGACGTGGCTGACAGTGCAAGCTGATGAGAGCAGTCTGCTTCATGTCACTCAACCCACAAACCACTTGATCTACGAGTCTTATGTACACAGGTCAAACACTGTGGAGACCAGCTGGAGAAAAAAAAAAAAAACTGTCCTCCGAGCTTTTCTTCAAGTAACTACATCCAAAAGTCAATTTGTTCGAAGACACAACACTGAAACTCATAATTCAAAACAACATTCATGTTTTCACATATAAGTCTTGTAACAAATGAGCACGTGGTGCTTAACCCTTTCCCACATTAAATGCAGTAGAATGTAATCAACATGACTGATATTTTGGACATCGTTCATAACTTTATGTTGAGATGATGGACAATGTATAAAAGTTGTTATCATACGCAATTATCGAAAAACGTTAAGACTCTGCAGTGAAATGTAATGAACATAAATGTGGCAGGAACATTCAACATAGTAAAATGTAGTTAATATTCTGTGATTTTATGGGCATATGCGAGACCAGGAATCTGTGGATTTTAATTATAGCAGAGTCAAAAAAAAGGAAAATATTATACCTTTCTCATCTTCTGCATTTATCTAAATACAAGATGAAGTCTCTTCCCCACTTGTGACCAACAGTTAGTATACTAGGTGGAGAAAATGTTTATAAATTGCAACACACACATGGAAATGGACATGAAATCCAAGGCAACATGAATGTGTTAACGCTTATCCTATGACCCTGCACTGTCTACTCCGAAGACTGAATCTCAGGTCTGATTCATACCATCTGAAGTCCAGGTAATGTGTTTCTTCAGAAATAAATAAGAACCATCTCCCACTCAACTTCCAAATGGACCAGTTACTTTGAACATCAACTTGTACACTCTTTTTGGGAGCAAATAAATTAATATATTAGTATTGCAAACAGCCATTATGTAAAAAATTGATAGGAGGAATCCTGCTCTTGTATGACAGCTGGCTTTCACCTTCTAGCCTATTCTGCCTTTTGTCAATAACAAAACAAAATGGAGACAGAACGTGACAACACATGAAGTTACTAAATAGTGACCATAGGTATATTACAAGATAGAGAAAGAATGCATTAAAGGACAGGCTGGAAATTGAAGATTTCTGAAATTCACATACATGACAGCATTAAGTTAACCTTTATCATTTATGTCTCTCATTAACAGTCCAGCTGGCCATGCATTGCACTAGGATACTGTTAAATAGTTAGTTACATTGTCTGACCAGCAGTGGCACTGTGTGTGTGGGACAATAAAAGCTACGGAACAAATCAACAGGATTACGCCATCAAAAGTGAGTTATACAATGAGGGGCAGCATGTATCAAACATATTTTCCTCTTGAATGCACTGTAACACAGAAATTACTGCTTTCCTGTTGCTTCTGCATGTATTATTTGCATAAAGTAAACTCATAAATGGGAGGTCATATCTGTCAATTTATGTGAAGGGGTCACAGGCAACCTACTGTTTCATTATCCAATAGCTGGTCCATCTGAAAGTTCTACTTCATCGTCACTCTGAAGCCAGATGTGCACAGTTCGGCAAGTTACGCTTATGCACAATCAAGCGCACGTTTCAAAGTGGGAGGACGGAGCTGAAAACTTAAATACGTAACACTTCAGCTCTCAGTTTATGCGTCCTTTGTGCGTCATGAAGCCGGTGTGGTCAAATATTGATGGGGGGTCAGATGTTGAGATGGCATCTTTCTCCAGTGTTGCCACCTTCAAGCGATGGAGACGACAACAGAGCACCATGACACAAAGACTCAGAAGACAAAGCAGGACAGAGCCAAGACCTGTACACATCACAACACACTACATAGTACGTACTTTTATTATAACTTGTATGTATGACTGATATATATAAAACAGACAATATTAAGAATGAAGAAGACATTAGGAAATTATTGAAAATACAATCAGCATAAAATTAAATAGATGAAGACAGACAAAGTTGAATAAACCACTGGAATAAAATTATAGGTGAAAGAATACTTGGCAGATTCTGCAGTATGAACCAAAAGGTTTGCTGAGACCAACGAAGACCTTATAGAAGATGGAATGAATATGTGAAGTAATAACTGGAATTGTAGAATAAGAAGAAAAGAGCCATTGTTCTTTTACACACATACATTGCAATGAATCTGTAAAACTTTCAACAGAATAAATCAATAACGTAAAATGACTGACCAGAAGGAATGATACTCACCAAGCAGTGCTGAAAAGGCACCAGTCCTCAGACACACGCCGTTAGATTCAGAAAGCGTGCCTGAAACATGAGGAGATGCAGCGTGTCAAGTTAAATCATTGAAGCTGAAGTTCATCTAAATAATAATTCAGACTATGAGTTCTTCATTTGTACAAATGTAGTAGTAATAATTGGCACGCATCTTCGGACTTGAAAAACCCCAGTCCGCGCTACACAAACAGTTTGCTTATTCCTAATAATTATTATAATATATCCTTCACTAATTTATGAGTATACACATACATAAACATGTAAATAAACATGGATTAAATAGAATATGAAAATATATGAACATTCTCTTTTCCTTACTTAATGTACTTTTGTCTGTTTAGTTTCAGGACATGATTCGAGTACTGCAAACTTTGGCTATTTGGTAAAATTAATTTTAATTCAAACAGTGTTTAAACTATCCAGTTATGAAATAAATAAAACACTGTGAGCCATTCGTATCATCTAACTCGGGTAGCCATGGCAGTGTTTCGAGTTACTACTGAATTTATAATAGATAAAGATAAGTAATAATGATGAATCTGATTAACTTGCGGAAGATATTATTTTTATTTCAATTCAAATCAGTTTAACCGTGAATGTGATTTCACTCGAGAAGGTCTGGACGGTTGTAAAAAAAAAATTTTAGTGTATTGCCAACTTACTGTTGCTAGGTGATGAACTTGCGTCAGCATTCTCACCATCCTGTATGACACGCAGTGACTGGAATAAACTCACGTTCTCGGACAAGGCGTGAGGTGGCGGGGTTAGCGTTGTGGTATCCACAGAACGTTTTTTTAGGGACTTGGCATTGCGCCAGTGACAGGGCTGGCTCTGTAACGTGCAAAACATACGTGTTCCATCCTATCTAGAATATTATAGTGCATATATTTAACCCCTATCATCTATTAATACAGTATTTAAACCCCCATACTGCATGGCTTTCAACCACACTTTTGGTGGTTAATGGTTTAGTCATACGCTACTGTGATGCAGAGTCATTTGAATTATGTGTAAGCCATGATCGCACGGTCAACAAAGATTAAGGTTGATTCATGTAATACGTAATGGTAATTGGTTAACCTCAGCAGTTATTTAGTGCTGAATGTGAAAACAGTGATTAAACTTTGTTATATGGGAACAGTGGATGTAAACCCCCATAACAGGGACCTCGGCTGCACGCTAATACCAAGGTTAATGGTATAGTGGTATGCTAATGTAACACATGGTTAGATGGATCAGACATAAAATTTGCAGCATGCAGACAATAAAGGATAAGAAAAACAATTTTAAAAGAATATGGACGAAAGTGAAAATGGTGTACGTAAGATACTATCCTTGGTTTTGCATTTAAGGATTACTGAAAAGCAGATAAATCCACAAGGCACTATAGTGGGTAATTTGACAAATTTTCAAACTAGGTACAGCATGAATAAAAGCTGGACATGTCACAGCTATTCAGTGCATACATTGTAATATCTACTTACTGGGCATCGCCCATGGCACATTCGCACATCGCACTCAATGTAGAGTGCTGGGGAACCGGTAAAGCGGAAGGTCTTCATGTAGGCAAACACTTGTGTTTCAAACACACCGCTCTCACTCCAAGACCCACGGAACCGACTTATCAACTTGTCATCTACAGGGCATCTGTGACACAAGAATGTTGTATTTGTATCTTTGATAAATACCTGTGTCCTTATAATTAAAAGCCTGAATAAATAAATAAATAAATAAATATGCGTGAGATGTGAGGATGTCACAATGGCGAATATGTCAATGTTGGTCTTATGGATAGTAATGCCATGAGGATTTGTGGACAGATATAAATGTTTTGGAGGAACATCCTGCATCTTCACCCCTGAAGATGGAGGTAGTATGTTCCTCCAAAATATTGCTACCTACCTGCAAGTCAGAAGGTCAGAATGCCAACATTGACAAAGATAGACATAAATTTGAACTTTATAACACATTGAATTTATATGTAACATATAAGAAAAGTTTATCACACAAATCTGTTAAAGGTTAAGTCAGTGATACCAATCCTTATTTGTGCCTGTGTTTCCATGTTCTGTTTTAGGGCAATTCTGTACTAAAAGTACAAATGTAATAAATCCAATTCTCGTAGCGCTACAGCTCAGACAACAGCTATCTTCATAATAAATCGCGATAAATGGAAAGGATACATAAACGAGATGCTCACCCATACTGGTCAATGAGTTGGATCTTCTTAGTGGCCCCATTGTGCGCAAAGCAGTCATTAACCACAATGTCAAAACCATCTGAAATAAGAAAATTATTTTGATTTCATTTGTCAGGATACAAATTAATAATGAAAGACTCTCGGGCAACAAGCCGCGGCTTGTTGCCCGAGAGTCTTTCATCAACTTCGGTCGCCATGAAAGCTTCACTTTATACAAATTAATAAGTTTAAGTGGTAGATGGACTAGAAATCGCCAGCCGTTTCTAAAATTATCATTTAAGTGTCCTGCAAAAAAGAGTATAGATTTTCTTCTTCTTTGCAAGATGATAATATTAAGAATGTAAATGAAAAAGTTAACCAAATGTTGACCGCAGTTGTAGAACTAGACTGACAATAATTCACTCACCATATTTGCTGCGCATGTAGATTATGAGAGTGAGGGGATCTCCGACGCGGACTGGACCCCCGACACGTGTACCTGAAGTGCCGTACCCATGCCTAATCTCCATGTAGCACTCGGGAGGTGACAGGGTGAATAGAACAGGGTTGCCTGTCGCCACTCTGTAATATTTCAAATAATAAAATATAATGTGAACATTCAGTTGTTGAAAGAAAGGAGAAAAGTGAGCAATGAAAGATCTGGTTTTATCTTCTAAAAACTGAAACACAAAGTTTTCATCTTCTTCCTAGAATTAATATCTAGCTACCCTCCAATCATCATCATCATCATCATTCTTTCCAGTATTAAACTTACTACTGTGGGTATTATGAAATAAATCATTCCATTACATCAGAGGTCTTCCTAAACTCCTGAGCCCTTTTTGTTAATATTTTTAAAATATTTTTAAAATTGTAAGAGCTCACTGTCATGTTTTATTTTTACGCACCGTACACCATCACAGTGGTCAAGTGATTAGTGTACTAGCCTACTATCCAAAAGGACTGTCAATACAATGACAACCTACCCTGAAGGTGGAGTAAAAGCAACCCTTCAAATGTTCTGTATATTAAGTATGCAGTCAAATTGCAGTCGATACAGCATCATACAGTATCTAATTAGCCAAATAACCAGGGAGTAGTCTCGATATGATTGGTGAGCGCATACAAAATCAAATGTCAATATTTACAGATGGCTATAAAATGGTTAAATATAGCGCAGACACACATTGAGTACAACTGTACTTACTCCACATCTAGGAACGGAAAGGTGACAGTCTTCCAAAAGTCATAGCCATATTCACACGTGACCTTGAAGTGCTCGTCCCACTCCTCTTCGATGAGCGGGTTGTACTGCACCGTCACGGTGTTCCACATGAAGTTCTTCTGCAACACCAATATGACACAATGTCATCTGGACTTGCAGGTGGACACACATAACCTATCTTATCTCAATGTTTTGTTACAGTGAGCTATATTACTTAATGATCATCGTAGTAATAGTTCAAGGTGTCATTAGCTTACTGTCGGAGCCTTCCTACTGTCCTCATGATGAGTGTTTCTTCCCAGTGTTCCGCATCTGTTCAGCTGGATGAAGAATTCATAATAATCCCGTCCCGTGCCGTTGATATAGACGCAGTCTGGGTCGTACGAGTAGCCTTTATGTAAAGCAATGGGAGTTAATGTAATCAATGCTGGCATGTTATACATTAATTTTTCTGCTGCTAATCTTAACTAATCTTAAATGTTAAGAGTTATTTGTTTGTAGAATGATAAATCAGTTGTAGATTTTGCTGTGTACAAAGTTTCTATTGGATTATATTTTTTTGCATTATAGACTTACCTGAAGAATAGAGCAGACCGGTAAAGGAGCCATTGAAACCGATGCGGATCTTCATGTAATCATCTTGACATTCTGCTTCAATATCTGTATGGAAATAAAAAGAAAAAAAAACATATAAAATAAAGTAACAGACATTTTCTCATCCACATAAGACTACCAAACGGACAGAGACATTGGATCCATCAGATTGCATTACTGCCTTTTCATCACTGTTAAAGTAAGGATAAAATGAACTACATCTAATTTTCAAGGGAAGACTGGCATGAACTCACGCTGCACACGGGTTGTGTTGGAGCGCCATCGGCTGTAGTCTCTGTCCCAAGCCTCGATAGGTGCTACATGGTGATAGTCAAAATCATCTGGATGTGGCCCAGGATGAGAGCGCAGCTGACCAATGGGCACATACCCTGATCCATCCGCCACAAACACCACCTGTCACATACACACTGTTATAACCTAACCTTTGGCCACCTTTGATAAACATAGTTTATTGTTAAATTAATATTCTTAAACTACAAAAACTTAAAAATGTTTAAGATAGATGATAATGAATGAGAGAAGTACTTTCTGATTTATATATATGCTTAGTGTCATGAACCCATTTTGGGGCATAAATTCCTTAATTTGTAAAGAAAGACGACTCATGGTATGCCATTTGGTCAGTGTCTGTAAACTAGTTTGTGCCACGGCGTACACACTTATACAGAGTTCCAGCGTTTTTTGCCGCTGAACTTTGTGAATTGGAACCTCGGAGCGAGTCACTTATGAGAAGTTTGCTCAAAGGGATGGCAGCAGGCCGCGTACAGAACACTCCAAATAAAATATCACCACTGTAAGTAACATAATGAATATTTTCAACACGTTACACAATGTAACAAATTAATCTAACCTAACTAAACCTAACCTAAACTAACTTAACAAAACCTAACCTAAAATAACCCAATTATAAAGGGTTTTTGACGACGGTAGTTTACACTTAAAATTATTCTTTGTCACTGGACACAGAACCAGCCTCCGAAACGTCGTGATTTTAAAGAACAGACGATGGCAAAAGTCCTGACAAAGAATAATTTTAAGTGTAAACTACCGTCGTCAAAAACCCTTTATAATTGGGTTATTTTAGGTTAGGTTTTGTTTTGCAAAAATTACCAAACCGTATGTAACATAACATAAGCGTGCCGAAACTTGACTTAGTGACCAGAAAGGATATTGCAACGAATAGGTGGCATGTTGTCAACACAGCACAGTCACAAGACTACAATTATCAGGCTTCTACATTGCTGCACTGACACGGACTATACTGACCGACGAAAAATTCCTTCCTTCATTGAGTGGTCCGCATACTGGGCACTCCCTACAAGGTCAGCGGCCATAATCGGTGGATCCAGTTCTAGTTAGATACCTACCTACGTCACAACCCACAAGAACGTCATTCTCACCTCCGTGAGAACCAAGTACCTCACAAATGTGCCACAAGTTTAATGTATTCATACTCTTGGAGAAAACCGAAAATAGGAATGGGTGGAAAGACCAATTTACACTACCGAACCTAGGATTGTGCTCAAAGAAATTGTAGAATTGGAGGACAACGAAGAAAACTTAACAATTAATTCTGTGCACTTATCTATTCATAACGAACTTTCCTTCCTGTAGCCTCATTTAAAGAGGCCGTCGGTGAGTGCCAAGCGGACAGAGGAAGCCACGCTGATGAAAATGACGTAGTATGGTGTAACGTGTGCCGACCAATGTTCCGGCCATTAATCCTTTAAATCCCATTGGTAATTATATATACCACATTCATAATATTTTGTACGTAATTGTGCATTTTGCCTATAGAGTGCATTCATTATGATTCTCACAGACCACGGATTATTTCTTTAAAAGGTTTAACCAATTGATCTTTGTAATGGTGAAGCGTTGTGTTTTCTTTTCGGTACGGACTGAATTCTTTAAATATTATTTAGATGAGCTTCAAAGGGTCTATACCACCCCTTAACGCCGTCAAAATTTACCCCCCTCCCCTCAGTAGGAACTTCTAAATTATGTATTAAACTTCCAAATTAATAGCCTCAGCTTTCGCTAATACAAAATTTCAAAATTCCGTCTTTTATGCCAATCATCACACTAACGCCTTCACTCTTACTTTATCCTTAACAGAAGGACGAGCGGGCATTGCCTGGGGACCTTCTAGCTATAAGATGCTCTTTCTCCCCCCCAGATATCGAAGTGTCTCTCACTTCTCCCCCCACCAATTTCCTCTTTCTCTCTCTCTTCTTAAAAGGGTCAACCAATTGATTTTTGTAATGGTGAAGTGTTGTGTTTTCTTCGCGGTACGGACTGAAATACTAAATATTATTTTGAAGGGGTTCGGACTTAAAAATTTCGCTTTTATGTTTTAAGCGTACCAGAGGCCCTACGGAGTGTAAGAATTCCTTCGTATTTCTTTGCAGAACATGAAAATCTAAAACGGTTAAAATGCTCGCAAAGAAAATAGTTTTCAGATACACAAATGCGTACTCCAAACTGGATTCATGTTTCTTTACCTCGGCTGGAATATTTTGGTTTCCTGTGCGTATGAAGAACAAGTCGACACCATTTACAGTGCGTGAACATTATTCTCTGACCCGTAATGTTTTTTTTTATGTTGCGGTGCTATTGAATTACCGAATTGAAACGCTGAACATTTCTGCAGAAGCCTCACTGTGAAAACGGGGCCACGTGTTTACATTCATCATCTCTCGCCCCTCGGATGCTGACGTGTGAAACGCAAGTTATGAAGCGACAGGAGACCGGAGAAACCCGTATAATGAAAACCAGAGTTGAAATATTCACAAAATATTATTAGGTTTATCAAACAAAGGAGGAAAGGAATTTACGGGGTACGTAGCAGGCACGGGAAACATGATAAATGCGCACAGAATTTTCGTTAGATCAATTAACTATTTTGATGAATTCGACGATTATTTCCTTAATCAGCGTTAACCAGTTGTGTTTTCTTCGCGGTACGGACTGAATTCTTAAAATGTTATTTATACGATCTTCGCGTTTCAAAGGGGCAATCATCCTACCTTCCTGACGCACTCACCGAGTTCTGCTCGCTGCTGTCGTGCACCAGTCCGTCCGTCTCGTTATCGGGCACTACGATAGGAGTCAGCTTCCTCAGGAGCACCCTGGAGCCTCCCCCAGAATTGTCCAACTGCTCGCCAGAGTACGCCGCGTACACATCAGTAACTCCACCCCCTGCCGCCTCCGGTGACGTCACATCCTGCTCCAGCGTCCCATCGAACCACTGATGATGATGATAATAATATCCCAATAATACTATTTAAACTTCGGTTTCACAAAAGAAGGTTCTCTTCCGTTCAAAGAATATTCTTTGACAGAATTTATGAATTAATAGCAGCCCCAAATCCAAAAACTTGTTCATGTTTTAATTTAAGCTCTAAAACTACGAACATCCTTCTTAATTAATGTCCAAAGTTGAAATTAAATGAATTTGAAGGTGGCTGTCTTCTCTGCTGTTGCACTGTGTATTCTGATAGAAGTTTACCGACGTTTCAGAGTTACTTACAGCCTCCATAATCGCATTTGACTGGAAATACGAAGGAAAACTCCGAGAAATCTATTAAGGAGTGGAAATCGGGAAGGAGAATGATTATGACTGGTAAGTCAGGAGGGAAAGCTGATTAGGTCGTGGCCTATTTTAAGACAATATTCTCAGGGAGACCACGAAAGCCATCGATTTCGCTATTTAAATTTTTTCTTATCTGCAGAGGTTTATATAACTTCGAAAGAGATGCAGATATTATTATAAATTATAGTCAAGGATTTGGAAGGAGACTGACAGTCTATTTTAATATTCGCCTTGAAAGGCCAAATATATAAGTGAGAGCAGTTGGTAACTCTGGCGAGATTCAAACTTGGTAATGTAACGCAAAGCTGCTGCTGTTGTTAACGAGAAAATTGAGCGAAGACGATCAAGCGTTGTTCCGCCCAACGTGTCCGCTAAGTATGGTCGATATTACGCGGTACGGTGCGTGGAACAACGCGATTTTCCTG
>NW_019059822.1:953352-965444 GCF_000696155.1 Zootermopsis nevadensis
GGGCGACAAAAATTGCCTCCCTTGCCATCGCATTACTGTATCGATATTAGTGCCATCATCTACAGGGTGTTCCATTTAAAACGCAACACCAACTACTGCACACGAATACCTTGACATGTAAAAAGGAGTTAACTGCTGGTAACATCGAACTCTTGAAGCCCTATCCCGTTCTTGTAGCTGACTCACTCGATGCTTGAAATAGACACGGTCGTAATTTCAACCGTTCTCTCGCTAGATGAACACTTACCACAGACAAACATTTCCTGTGTCCCAGAACTTTGTTACCAATCGGTATATTGCTGTCTTACTCAGTCACGATCTTCCGATGTTGAAGACAGTAAGCACTTCTGAAACGTCGGCTCTACATTTATTACTAAAATAATTATGGTAATTATATTTACCTGTAGCAGTATCAGGCACCAACATATTCGGCACCAGTGCCTGAAACAGATGGAAAACAGGTATTAAAATGATGAGGACCCAATTTCGTAAGATTTCAGTTTCTCACGACGACGACCATGAAGATGACCGTCTTTTTGGATGTCGAAACTTGTAGCCTGCTATAAATCGACCGATGTTTCAGATCCATCATCAGGACAAAACTTCATTCTTCGTCTTTACAATCGGAAATCTGTATCTTTGAACGTTGTGACTCTATTACTCATCTCCCTGATGATGGAAACAATAAAAGACGTACATAAATTTCTACCACATACATTGTGGACTGATAGGAATATACCAACGTTTCAGAGCAACATACTGCTTCAATATATATAATCTTTAGCCCTGAAGATAGACACAGTATGTTTCTCCGAAACGTTGTTATCTACCATGGAGTCTACACGGAATCAAAACCTAGAACGTCATCAAACAGCTGATCGCCCGCGCGTTCCTAGTGCCTGGTGGACCATCGGAGTGGTTCTTCCTTCCTTCCTGAGAGTTCGCCGGCCCGACGTAACGGTGTCCTGTTCCGAATCACGGTCTCCCAACATGACACGCCTTGGCAAGGCCACGCGCCCAAAGGTAAACAGACGAGTTGCATATTTTCTTATAAATGCAAACAGCAGCAAAGCTCAGGCAATTTTTCATACAAATTGATCTGTTATGTGATGTCACGGCCCTAAAGAAACTACAACCTATCGTAGAACATCCGAAATACGTCAAGTATCCAACAGCAGTGCGTGATCATTAAATGAATGACCGCCACGGTGGTCTAGCGGTTAGAACGCTGGCCTTGTAATCCTGAGGTCTCGGGTTCGATTCCCGGCGGTGCCCGAATTTATAACTTGTGTTGGGCAAGGCCGTGGTCTAGGCAACACGGAGTTTTCCTCCGTGGCATCCCAACAATTACTCCATTCACACTCACACAGAAGAAGGCAATGGCAAACCACTTCTGGATCATCTGCCAAGAACGTATATGAACAGGTCCCAGTCCGAGAAAAGGATGGAAGGATCCTGTTCATATGGACCTGTCGTCAGACAGAACACTAAATAAAAAAAATAGAGTGGTTTGTGTGTGGAACAATTTAATTGTTTACAATCACTCGGACCGCGATAAAATATCAACGAAATTACTGCGAGAAATTCTTTAAAAACAAATTTCTAGTAAGCAGAAATTAAAATGCTCAGCGTAAATACCAAATAACCTTAAAATATGGTGGTGAGTCCTTCAGTGCTGAAGAAACAAGATGGCGGAACATCTGTAGCAACAAACATCATATTTCTACGGCCCTCGTGAGTTATTACAAATCCATGCCGACGTTGTGACGCCGTATGGACCTGTAGGCGGGTTTTAACGTTTCGAAGGAACGTACTGACTCCATCTTCACTACAGAAAACTTTACTATCTCATATTTTACCCACAAAACAGAATGTGTGGATCAATTTGTAACACAACTAACCTAATAGCTCGTAACTTTCATCATGTTTTGATTATTAACATGGAAGAGAGTGTATCACGCATAGAGAATATAAGAAATGGAGGCAGAAATGAAGTAAGAACGTCCAAGTCCACATTTCACGTCCTCTGATTATATATTCACTCAGATTACGATAACATCTAGCCTCTTCTTTTGTTTGCAGATCGCAAGTCGTTATTCACTTTCGCGTGTCATATGACGTCACTATCTGGTAACAGCTGACGCTTCTAGAATTCGCCCTCTGTATTCTGGACATTGCAGAAATTCCGAAAATGGTTATATACATGAGAGAGCTCTTGTCTCTGTTAAACACGAAGGTGGAGTTAGTAGTTCCGTTTCTCGCCACCTAAAAAATCAGCCTTAACGAAAGACAGGGCTAAAGGCAGGAACCGATTAAAGATTTTTATGAACATGGCAATGAACTTTCTGATTCTGTAAAAGATGGGGGATATTTTCACTAATTAATCGTAATATCATCTTGCCAATGACACTGATACACGTAACTTCCACCGCCACGGTGATCTAGCGGTTAGAACGCTGGCCTTGTAATCCTGGGGTCTCGGGTTCGATTCCCGGCGGTGCCCGAATTTATAACTTGTGTTGGGCAAGGCCGTGGTCTAGGCAACACGGAGTTTTCCTCCGTGGCATCCCAACAATTACTCCATTCACACACAGAAGAAGGCAATGGCAAACCACTTCTGGATCATCTGCCAAGAACGTATATGAACAGGTCCCAGTCCGAGAAAAGGATGGAAGGATCCTGTTCATATGGACCTGTCGTCAGACAGAACACTAAATAAATAAATAAATAAGTGTGTAACTTATAAAACCGAAACCGAATTGGAAAATATAAATTAATTTGCATAAATAATTTATTTTATAGTCCATTAATCGCAAGGTGAATTCAGTTGGCTTCCGGTTTAATAATTGCACAAGAAGTGTTGTCCCCCCCCCCTACGTTCGTAAAATTGATTTGTATTCGTAACAACAGATATTTGATCAGCATGATTGTACATCCAAGACCCACTGAGGTATGCAAAATTGCACTTGAAATATGTGGGTACTTCATAGTAGAATAAACATTTCCAGTATTGTTCTATTACAAGAATTAAATCCAACACGTGGTGGGCTAGAGATTCGCTAACAAGCATTTTGTTGGTTCTGACGCCAGTGCACAGCCTCCTACAGAGTTCCTGCTGCTTCAGCACAACAAGACACGGCCCCCTGGGTGTGTTTGTTCACGCTCTGATGTAAGAAACAAATGAAGGCACCTAAAGAAAGAGCTAACAGCTTCACAGCAGCGAACAAAAAATTCTGAGCGAACCCCTACCGAGCCAAAGTTCGACAGAGTTAGGATAGCGAAATGTTGGAATGCTGGAGCTGATGGCCTCGTGCATCCACTTATCAACTTCTATGTATTTTTCACCTTTACAAAGCCAACTGAGATTACACTACGTCGTACTAAAACAGTAAATGATCATGGTACCTGCTGATTTCAATAAAATTTCCTTTTGCGGAGTAAAATGGTTGATATTAAAAATTTTAAAACGAATTTAACTCTGAAGGGTTGTGTTCTGGGTTACAGTGCGCTCGTCGTCCTGATGAAAGAGGCAGTAAGGAGCTTAGAAACGTCGGCAAACTTCGATCAGATTATACGGCGTTACAACCCAGAAGAAATTTATTTTTATACTTCTCGCAGTGAAAACCTCAAATCGTGTATGAATACATTTCCACATCGCAATCTTGACGGTTACAAAATTTCTGATGAAACTCATTACCTTCATTTTCATGACGGAAATTAAAATTCCTGAATATCTCCATCTTCAGGGCTACACGTTCATCGGAAACTCTGTAAAAAACACTAACACGACCACACGACGTCATATCAAATAAATAAGACCACAATCGACATCTTTAGTCACAAGATAGTGTAATTGCGTCATATTGTGAATATTATATCAATTATTTATTTTTATCCGTCTGATCACAATATAATTTTAAATAAAATTATATTGTGATTAGACGGATAAAAATAAATAATTGATCTTTACTCACGTAAGAACCCAAAATTTAAAAAAAAAAAAACAGAATCTTTTCACAGAGTCCTGTGTTATGACGTAAATAAGTTCCTCAGGGTACTTCCATAACCTCTTAGGCTGCACCAGAGAAAGTCATCTTACGGACAGACGTAGCACATCTTGAGCACATGGCATAACTCCGAAAGCCATTGCAAAACATCGACTCTGCGTTAGGTCCATAGAATATGACGTCATATCCTGGCTTGCATATTAACGGATTACCTGTGGTAAGTTCATGTTGTTAGCGTCCGCACCGCGCGTTCAAGTCTCTAACAGGAGTTGCATAAGTGAGAACAATGCCTCAGAATGTGATAATGGCTGTAATGACTATAAAAATACGCCATAAATAAAACAATGAATATGGAAGGATTTTCACACACGTATCTACTTCCATGGCAACTATGTTAATTAAACTGTGGCCTGGAACATATCATCGGATGAAAAATGCACGCGACAAAGTATGATTTTAAAAATGTATCTTATATTAAGTAACTGACTGAGTTATATTATTCGAATGATGGGAATTCAATTGGAAACGAAACTTAAGTGCAAATGGTCGGCTGATCGTAGCGGATCTTCATTTGGACGTGTCACTTTGGTCAGCAATAGCCACTCACCGTGGCGACTGACCCACGTGCAAACGGTCCTGTGGCTGGCCGCACTCCGTTATATAGTTTACACCCCCCCCCCATGAACATGTAAAACACTTCTTAAATTCCATCCGACCGAATAAGCAAAATCTGGCCAATTATCCCCACTTTACCCATCTCTGTATATTTTAACATAAGCTTACAAAATACGAGAATTCTGAGAAAGGCTAAGTTGAACATATTTTATTACACAAACTTAAAAGTATACGGAACGAGAAACATATATTCCCAAAGCCCTGTTATTAATTACGTGGAAGGTTAGAAATTCCGATCTCAAAATCACTTCACCTTATTCGAAAATGTTTGAATCGCTTATAAAGAAATCACCATATATTATTTACAATTTAATTGATAATAAAGACATAAGTCTCGTATTCACAAGGCAAAAATCTCATTTGTCACTGTTCATTACGTCACAAAGGCGTATGGAGGCGTGAGAAGTATTGATCCACGCATTCTTAGCCATGACATTAGATGAAAGTGATTATTCAAATTCACAACTAACTTTAACTCCGCCTAAAGAGTCTCTGGTACTTTTCGCCACGAGGCAGGAAACATGCCCGACGAACAATATAATTAAGATAAGGTAAAATCAAATTCTAGTTCGACCTGCCTCAGAGGAACAAGCAGCCTTCTGCTTATTTTTCAATGTACATTAAAAATAAGCCACAGAGTACTGAAGATATTTATCGCAGCTGATACCTCGGTATTGATTGTTAACTACCTACAAAATTACAGATGATAGGCCTCATATAAAATTACGTTCCATGCAAAATTATAATGAATTTCGCTAAATTCGAAATAATCTGTGAGATCTGAGATTTTTACGATGGTTAATATCACTAGTTTCTTCCCCTGTGTTGTGAAAATGGAGACTGTCGAAAGTGTTGCCTACCCACGAGTCCACAGGCGTCACTACACTGAACAGTAACACCATCACAGACCAAATCTGTACATAATAAAAATCATAGGTTTGCTTAAGACGTGAGAGTAATACGCTTCATTTTTTAAAAGTTACTTTTCAAAATATCGGTTAAAATTGTTTAATTACCATTGTACTGATAGACGAGAAACGTCAAATATAGAACCGCGTAATTTTTAAAATCGTGCCCGAAGGAAACACCTAAAAAAAACCCCATTATTCTAGCAAAATTTTAGTCTCTTGTTATCCGCTGTGCTAGAAAAACATGTACCAAGACGTAACAGCATAATACTAGTTAATTAACCTCTTGATAACCACAATTACTTCTGTTACTTCATTAAGCAGAGTCATCTTGAGAAACCGAGATTCGCTCAACCAATCAAAATATTCCCCTACTTTTATTTAACCCGAAAGAGTATACGGGATCCCGCAACTAGGTTCTATCCTGAGCCAGCTGAATCCATCCGACATTTCACAAATTTCTTTCTAAAAGTTTTATTTTAATATTAAACCACGTCCATCTATTTATAAGCTGAATTTTGCAAGTAAAAGGTGAGAAGCTCAGACTTAACGTCGAATTATGGGACGATGATGAATAATGAATGAGACAAGTAGGGAAGGAGGCGGCTGTGGCCTAATCAGAGTTACTATACCTGCATTTATCAGGAAGGACTGAGGAAAACCAAGAAAGACATTAGAATAACCTGTACCCGGGCTGATATTTAAACCTGGAAGGTCTCGAACATGACGCAAGTTTGATAACCACTGAGCTACGACGTTTGGTTTAATTTTAAAACCATTTACATTACCTAAAAGTCCCTTTCTTACATCACTCACTGACGCACTGCGTAAAATCCATGAAATCAAACAAGCGAAGATAAAGGCAAATTCTGCAGCTTACGGTCGTCAAGACACCAAGACAGGAAGCTCACCTGACAACAGAGTGGGCCATGATCCGTCTCACAACGCACAACACACGAGCTCTGCCAAAAGACTGTCTCGACAGAAGGATATCTTAGTCCTCAAGACGTTCCATTGTTTCATCCCTGAGTGCTGGACCAATCAGCGAGCAGCAGGAGGGGCGTCGAGGTCTACTGATCAAGTGATGAAGGCCGCAGGAGGCAAGGGCAGTGTTGGCACCCCTGCAGGGCATTCCCTCCCCCCCCTTCCCGTGACAAAAAATGGCCACACATCACGGGACAACTGAAAGTGCACAGTGGCAGGCAGTAGGCGTCATTGGGATGGGGGAGACAAGAAATATGTGCAGAATTTTTGATTGGGAAACGTCATAAACGTTCGCTTGGAAGACCCTGGAAAAACTGTCAGAAATAGCGAAAAACATAAAAATATCAAACCTTAAATCTGGTAACGAAAACATCGAAATTTGTGTTTTTTTTTTGTTAATTCTCTGAAGTAAAATATGGATGTCATTTACTTATTTTTTAAAATATTCCCCCGAATAAAAATCCGGACTACACCGATATCAGTGGGTGATATATTTACCAACACCTGCAACCTGAGGTATCGTGATGCCATCTTGCGAACAGTACCGACACTGAGAATGAGAGAAAGAGAGAGAGTGAGATAAATCTGAGGAGAAAGAAAGAAAAATAAATCTCGCAAACAGAGAAAGGTTAATTGAAAGGAAGAAAAATTGATTTCAAGTTCTCACGACTTCGGCGTGCATGACAATGAGTGACTCATCGCCCTGATGATGGAGGCAATAAGCATCTTTGAAACATTGATAATTTTCTATGGCACCACAAGACACAACTTCTCAGGAGTAATATTCATATTTCCTTATCTCATCACCAGACTACAGGAAAATATCATTACGCTGTAATAAGGTCAGTAATAAATCCTATGAAAACGTGGAAAATGGAACCAAACTTATAACTGTTATACCCTTTGAAGCCTGAGCTCGTCTATATAATATTTAAGATTTCAGTCCGTACCGCGAAGAAAACACAACTCTTCACCATTACAAAGATCAACTGGCTAACGCTGTTTAAGGAAATGATCGCTGTTTACAGCGAGAATCTACGAAAACCTACACTTTCCTTCAGTCTCTGCAACTTAACAAACCGGCAAACGAACCTAACAAACAAACTTAACAAACATGCGACGGGCTGTACGTAGTATCGCCATCCATCAGGCCGTGAGAGAGCTAGTGGCTTGGAACGGTGTGTGGCCAGACATTCGTCATGGGAACAGACCGAAACCGCTACTAGCAAACAGTAAAATCGAACGCTGCTATTTCCGTATTCACAACAATCCGTCGCGACCCATTGTTACGACAAAAATAACGTCGTGATTCACCCAATTTAAGTAATTTATTCAACTTGGCCATTCTGCTTTGTAACCGTCGTCGGCCGTGGAGTTGTCATTGTAGGTCTGAAAGGCGGACTCTGCAAAATTAGTTTTCTAATTAAGAAACACTCTCCTGCGAGCTTTTAAAGGCGTTCCGCAGGTGTCCACTTTGCCCCCAACAATTGGTTTCATTCCTATTCTTACGTTCTGTAATAATGCCAACTTCTCGTTTTACGAAAATAATTAGTTCCTTGAAAGTGGTTCACGAAACGAAAATGAATTCTCCATTAATTCAATAGCAATAATTACAGTTACGTATATGTTCGTATATAGCCGCGGTGGTCTAGCGGTTAGAACGCTGGCCTTGTAATCCTGAGGTCTCGGGTTCGATTCCCGGCGGTGCCCGAATTTATAACTTGTGTTGGGCAAGGCCGTGGTCTAGGCAACACGGAGTTTTCCTCCGTGGCATCCCAACAATTACTCCAGTCACACACAGAAGAAGGCAATGGCAAACCACTGCTGGATCATCTAATTGATAATCTTATCCCAAAGAACTGAAGTCACTTCATCACTTCGAGACTAAGACACTTCACTTCACATCACTTCCTTTATCTCCATCTAATCCCCACTTAATACCCCCTTTGCTTGTAATTCTTGTCCAAAACAAAGTTAGGCCCTCGTATTAGGAACCAGATATTTATTTTGATCTGTATCCTGGGGTCTCGGGTTCGATTCCCGGCGGCGCCCGGATTTATAACTTGTGTTGGGCGAGGCCGTGGTCTAGGCAACACGGAGTTTTCCTCCGTGGCATCCCAACAATTACTCCATTCACACACAGAAGAAGGCAATGGCAAACCACTTCTGGATCATCTGCCAAGAACGTATATGAACAGGTCCCAGTCCGAGAAAAGTATGGAAGGATCCTGTTCATATGGACCTGTCGTCAGGCAGAACACTAAATAAATAAATAAATAAAATATGTTCGTAATACAGTACACAACAATTCATTTTAAATAAACATGAATAAAGAAAGAAAATAGCCTCTAATTTTGCCTGCTGTTTTTATAAGTGTGAAAAACTGGCCTCTTACTTTAAGCAACGAACACGAACTATGAGTGTTTGGGAAATATTTGAACCCAACAGAGATCAAATGACTGGTGGCTGCTAAAAACTTCATAATTTAAACTCTTCACAGATGATCAAATCAAAGAGAATGAAATGAACGAGGTGGATGAACACAAATTTTCGGCTGGAAAGTCTGAAGGAGAGAGATCACTTGGGAGACCTAGATGTAGATGGAATGATAATATTAAAATGGATCGTAAGGAGATAGGGTTAGAGTGTGTGAATATGATTAATCCAGCTCAGGATATGGACCGGTGGAGGGCTGTTGTGAATACGGTGATGAACACCAATTTACATTGAAATCCGTTAAGTAGCTTGAGAGTAATTCATGGCGTCATAATGACGTGTTTATTTAATGAACTGCATGCAAAGAAACCATGGACCGCAGATTTATAAATTCATTATAAGAGAGAATTTATTTATTCATATATTACAGTCTAAGAAGGTGAAATCATCGACCAGCCTTTCACTTGAGAGATGAAATGTGTTTCGCCGTCCTGATCCTTTCACCGTTCATCACGACCGTCACCTTCTGAAGGCGATTGTCGTAAAAATTCATGGCGTCTTGATCATGTAGTTCAAATACCGAAAAACTTGCTGAAAACCGTACAAAGCTCAGTTTAAATTCAACAAAGAAGAAAAGAAGTGAGCAATAGCGTGACCTTTGCGAAGGCAACGCTTACAGAAGCGGTGCTGACATCTGCCGGCCAACAAAAGACATGCTGTATCAACGCCTCTTGGATTCCATCAAGAATAGACAACTTCCTTCCTCGGCTATTTAAATACACAAGTCAATTTCCTTGCCTAACCTTGCAGGTCTAATTCAATTCTATTTCTTTCTTTAAACCTTTAAAGCCTACTTACTAGCTGCTTCAACAAACAGCATCTTAGATTCTCACGATAAATTGAGATTTTTTTTTACTTAAACTGCGTAAAACAGTTGGCCCCTGTAATGGTGAAGCGTTGTGTTTTCTTCGCGGTACGGACTGAATTCTTAAATATTATTTGGACGAGCGTAGGCTTCAAAGGGTTAACCAGTTGATCTTTGTAATGGTCAAGCGTTGTGTTTTCTTTGCGGTACGGACTGAATTCGTAAATTTTATTTAGATGAGCTTAGGCTTCAAGGGTTAACCAGTTGATCTTTGTAATGGTGAAGAGTTGTGTTTTCTTTGCGGTATGGACTGAATACTTAAATATTATTTAGACGAGCGCGGGCTTCAAAGGGTTAACCAGTTGATCTTTGTAATGGTGAAGCGTTGTGTTTACTTCGCGGTACGGACTGAATTCTTAAATATTATTTAGACGAGCGTAGGCTTCAAAGGGTTAACCAGTTGATCTTTGTAATGGTGAAGTCCTGTGTTTTCTTCGCGGTACGGATTGAATTCTTAAATATTATTTCAAGAAGTCTCGGCTTCGAAAGGCTATTTCAAATTACAAAGCCATCACTTCGCCATGATGACGTACGTTGCAAGGGATCCAGTGCCTGTACGAACGCGGTGGAAAATAGAAAAATACCTGCCCCCCCCCCCCCCCCCCCCGCCGTTTCCATTGCTGACAAGAGGAATGGAGCCCATAGCCAATCATTTTCCTGACTCAGCTACCCCGTCTCCAACTCATTTTGTATTTAACCTTTTTCTATGCTTTCGCAACTAAAGTTACAAAGATGATGCTATTAGCTTCGCCATATCTGTTCGTAAAATAGGCAGAAACATACTGCAAATGATGTGGAAAGGATCGGTCGTGGCCTAATTTAAGACATAATCTCAGCATTTTCCTGGAGGGACTGAGGAAAATCTTCGTCAAATGTAAACCTAACCACTCGGCCACGATTGTCGGTTTATATTAAAAAGCCATTCATTACGCAGTGACTCACGAAAAAAAAAAGAATTCATGATTATCTTCAATGATTGTATCAACATATTCGTATCTGCGTAAAATTCAAGATCAGTGATCGATTTCAAATAGCAAAGTGACTATTACTTATAAACACCCAAAGTACACTTTTGCACTCTTCGTAAACGAGTCTAAAAACATTTACCAGCTTTGAATTTTTAGAGAAAAGATCTAATTAAAAACACGTCGTCTTCCTCAATTGTTTGTCGTTTGTTTCTTAGACAACGAGTTAAAAAAATATTGGTAATTTATTTGCCAACAAGCAAATCACCACACGTGATGATCGCATCTCTGCTTCTCGTTAGCGCGCGGTAAAACATAACCAGTTGACTATGAAATTGGTTTTTGGCTGAACAGCAAACAAAGAGCCGAATCATCAACATTTTCCAGGAACTGCATGGCTGGAGAACACAGCAGGACGCAGCCAAAATCTCCAAGTTCGGTGATTACAGCTTTTTATTATTATTATTATTATTATTATCATCAATTCAATTTTAGTAACAGAGAATTGAATTTAATCATCATTCTTGTAGCAGTGATCGGTTAAAGTGGACGGAAATGAATCACCAAATATTCGTGAAATTTATTCCAGCATTATCTTTGCAAATCGCACTGAAATCAAAAAATTTATAAGAATTTCTTTGTAAATAAATTTCATTTCAAACTCACCAACACAAAATAGACCGCCTTACTCCAGACTCCGCCACACACCACCACAGATTAATTCGAATTTCTTGATACCAGAGTCGCCACCGTCAGAATTTAATTGTTTTTAAATTTAAAAATATGCAAAGTCCAAAACAAAAATTTTTACGCTGGAGTTTCAAAATCTATACGATTTATCAAATATTGTTAAAACGATCAAATTGAGGACGATAAGGTTAGCTGGAGTCATGTAAGACGCATTGGGAAATGAAAAATAGGTACAGAAATTAGTTGGGAAACCTGAAGGGAAGAGACAGCTCAGAACACCTAAGCGTAGATGGGAGGATAATATTAAAATGGATCGTACAGAAATAGGTTTTGAAGGTGTGGATTGGATTCATGTGGCGAGCTTCTGCGAACACGGCAATGACTGTATTAAAGGCGGGTAATTTATTGACTAGCTGAGCGTACTCTTAGATCCTCAAGGACTCTGCTCTGTTTATTTAAATTAAAAGTGTGCACACAATTAAAAACTTAAAAAACATGGCAT
>NW_019059822.1:965479-980665 GCF_000696155.1 Zootermopsis nevadensis
TACAAAATAACCAATGACCACAGCCCCCCTGAAATCAGTCCATTCACCGTCCAGGCGGTGCTTTTGACCTCGATGAGTCGTCGATCAATCGATATATCGCAGTACGAGCATCAGCGGCACAAATGACATCACAGAGTAAACATAGCGTAGCTCCGAGACAAAAGAACAGAGGTTTTTCTAATCTGTGTTGGCCAAACCTCCTCCAAGGCGGAATTTTGTCACTTAATATGACTGATAATGGTTAAGAGTGGTGAGGTTGTACCTGCCTCTTCATGTTTAAATTTGTTACGATGTCAATACCAATTCAGGCGAAGCAAATCAGAGGTCTCAAGATCTCACAGAACCTCTTTCATCTCAGTTTCAACACATGTATTATCTTTTAAAGCGACAAGTTAGGAAAAGTATGCATTGCGTGACAATTCTGAAGCGTTTACCTCTTGATTCTTAATTTGTGAATAATCTTTCGTAAGTAGTACGAGGTTGCATGTTACCATTTATTTATCTGTAATGTAGTAGAATGCGTAATTCCGAGATATGATCTCAGGACCTCCTTAATACAAGAGAAGGAGTACCAAAGACTCTGCCACAAAGTTTAGTCTGCTTGTCTAATCAAACCATGACCTATGAACTTTGCGAATTGCTCCAGTCAGAGCTGTCTGAGGTCGATGACCTTAGCGTGAGAGGTATGTCTGGTTGCAGATTGACCAAGGATCCTCAAAGATCATTCCACAGAGAGCAGAAACGCGTGGAGATGAAAGATTCCGTCATTGATATTAGATTTTAACCAAAATTGTAATGTGCCAACCAAATTTAGTACAAATCTGTAATATAAAATTTATTGAAAATTCTTTCAGCGAGTTTAATAGGCGTGTATTTGATAGTTTTAGTTGCAAAAGCGTCTCAAAATAATGTTGAATTATAATAATTAGTACCACGGCCAGTTCATGTCAATGGGCATGACATTTAAACCGGATTTTACGAAGATTAGCCACATCTTTTCCCCCCCGTAGTTGAAGCAGGGGACGGAGGGGCAGACAGATAGACACGCGAATTTGGCCAGCAGACCAAATCTCTCAGAGTTACAACTGCCAGACACGTAAAATTAATTTTTTTGTCATCATAGAATGATGAATCTCTGGGAACCAATACAAGCTTTACATCAAGTGGAAGGCGCCTTAAGTCACTGTTGCATTGAGGTGGGAAGTCACTGAAGGTGATCATGTCATGGAATGTTTTTGTTGTCACCTACTGCCATGTCTCAGTGAGTTCACAAACTACATCGATTTATTGTTTATTAGCAATCCGTGATTGGGAACCCCGCAGATCCATCTATACACGGCCACCAACGTGACAAAAAGAGAAAAAAAAGAAATTCTTTGCTTCTCGAACAATAAGAAATAGGTTACCATAGCAACAAAACAAAGGAGTTTTTTTATTTATTCAGTGTTCTGTCTGACGACAGGTCCATATGAACAGGATCCTTCCATCCTTTTCTCGGACTGGGACCTGTTCATATACGTTCTTGGCAGATGATCCAGAAGTGGTTTGCCATTGCCTACTTCTGTGTGTGAATGGAGTAATTGCTCGGATGCCACGGAGTAACCGGGGAAGCCCCCGGAGGAAAACCCCGTGTTGCCTATAAATTCTGGCACCGCCGAGAATCGAACCCGACACCCCAGGATTACAAGGCCAGCATTCTAACCGCTAGACCACCGTGGCCATCACAAAGGAGGTATTACACATTAATACTTGATTTCGTATGGTACCAATGAATTTAGGTGCTATTAGTTTCGCCTAGTCCATGCTGCTACGCATGAGCGGATTTTGATTAAATTTAATATTGAAAATATTGCAATCGGAATTCGGTAACATGTCTTACCACTCCATACAAGTCGGGATAGTAGTTTATAAAATATGCCACGACAGAACGTCTCGATCAAAAACCTTTCATACCCTAATGAAATCAGTAAAGAACGCCATTTGCACTGTATCAAGAACCGAGTAAAACGACATTTTATGACTTGTGCCTCCGTCTGAAAACCTTGCGTGTTAGGTTAGGTTAGGTTAGGTTATTTTAGAATAGGTTAGGTTATTTTAGAATAGGTTAGGTTTCGCCCAGCCATTTCAGAATACATAATTACCGATTTTTATTTATATGGCCAAAAAACCATCAAGAACGTATAAATTCTTATAATTTATAACTTTTGACGTCTTGTACTTGATTCTGAGACAGTGTAGACTTGCAGGTCGGTACCAGTGTTTCAGAGTAAGATACTGCTACCATCTTCAGGGTTGCTACATTATCTATTAGAATATTAATTTTATTTTATATTAATTTTAAGCTATATTTTCACGATTCATATTTTTATTTCGAGACGAAGGAATCTTAACATTGACAAAGTTCAAGGTCATATTTTACTACTGTAACGAAGCAACGACGGTCATGAGATACAAATGCAGGTGACGAAGCAAAACATAAATAGAATAAATAACACAGATGCTGGAAATGAAAAGGATTAGACACCAAATAAATAATACGAAGGTGAATGAGCGAATAAAGATGAAGCGATTGTACGCGTGTGTACGTCACAAGGCCGAGCGCGAGCAAGCGGTCGTGGCCTATTTCATTTGACCTTACATTAACCCATGCTGCAGAACCTGGAAGGTCACCTGTTTGGGCGAAAACCTTGAGACTGATAAGGCTTAATTATAATAGGTTTATTGCCACATCTCGCCGCTACATCCACCGCGAGGAAAAAGAAATTCCCGACGTGGAAAGAAAATTGGAAGATGAAATCATAGATGAAATAACGATCCTAAAACAGATATTGCTTAAGGTTATGACGGTTGTGCGAAGTTAATTGGGCTGGCAGTGGTAGCAAGGACCTCTGAAACGTCCGTAAACTTCTACCAGACTACAACAACCCATAAGACAGCCATCTTCAGACTCACCGCTGTGAAAACCTCAAATCCTAAATTTTGAATACATTTTACTCACATTTATATTTTAATATTATCCCCCCCCATCTACGCCTAGGTCTCAACAAAACGAATATAAATCATAAGCGTCAAATAAATACAAATGGGGGATTTAAGTATAGAATTTTGAACGTCATAAAATTAAATGTTACTCCTCACGCTTCAAATTACAGGCGAGAAATCTCGCTGACTGTGACCGACTTTCATCAGCACCGGGTATGATGTTCGCTTATCTTTATGGGACGATCTCAAGGGCGCCTCGGTTCTTGAACCACGGGCACGACAATGCACTTACCTGTTCCTCATTCCTCTTTCCTCTTTCATTGGTTCGTGCATTAAAGCATAACTAATTACTTTCCTCCGACTCCTGCTTACTTTGACAGACGCAAAATCAACATTTCGCGCCTTTGTCATATTGCTGCTCTTCGACATACAGAAAATGCGTCGTGCAACATTTCTCACGAAATCTGAAGCACAGACGGTGTCCAAGCTGTTACATTTACAGGATCGTCGTTCAAATAAGTGGACTGATTTAATCCCTGAAGCTCGACTAAATATTATTTAATAATTCGGTCCGTACCGCAAAGAAAACACAACGCTTCACCATTACGAAGATCAACTGGTTAACCCTTTGAAGCCTACGCTCGTCTAAATAACATTTAAGAATTCAGTCCGTACCGCGAAGAAAACACAGGACTTCACCATTACGAAGATCAACTGGTTAACCCTTTGAAGCCTAAGCTCGTCTAAATAAAATTTACGAATTCAGTCCGAACCGCAAAGAAAACACAACGCTTCACCATTACAAAGATCAACTGGTTAACGCTGTTCATACTAAGAGCCATACGAAACGTATAAATACACTGTGTGTGGTCAGAATACAACCTTTGGATACTAAACCAGGTGTTGCGTGCAGTTACAATGCGATTTAAAGTGTCACTTAATTTAAATATCAATTGTCGTTTCTTATCCGAACGTTTAACTAGCTAACTGACAACATTACCATAGATAGATTCATGTAGATGTTTTGAGATTTAAGTTCTATCCACGTGTAAATTACAGGTTTACAGGTTGTCGAATTATTAACTGAAGAACATTTTAAAATTTTTGAGAACGTAAATTTAAAATGAATAGGATGAACAAGCTATTAAAGGATCCTGCAAAGATTATTTTTTTACCGTCACGTTTACACTCATTTATAACTTCCACGGAACCAATTAACCTTCAGAACACTTCAGAAAAAATGTCTCGCTGCTTTACACCCACGTAATTATAATGTACCTACTGGCCTCAAAATCATCTTCCCAATTTTTCATTAATCTCCTAGTACACATCAATGTTTTTACGCCATGTGGGTACTAAATTTTTGTACGAACATATAGTTTCTTGAAATTGGACTGAGGAAAACCGAGAAGTACATCAGTCACCACTGTCGGCGTTCGAACCGGTTACTTTTCGATTAAGATTTAGCATTTCGGTTCTCTGACATTTTTCTTTACTACAACACAAAATTTTAAAAAAAAAATATAACGAAAGAAAGCCTAAAATATACAGCAATATGACGTAAAAAGAGTACAGTCTACTGAACTCTCGGACCCCCAGTTGAGAAACAAGTAGTAGCCTAGTTTATAACTCAACCCTTAGACGTGAAGCATTGTCCGACGGTAATAGGTTAGGTTAGGTTCATAGAAATAACCTTGTGAGAAAAATACGTATTTAAATTAATCCTAAAGAAATGACAAGATGCCTGCCAAAAATTGGACATGAACCGCGAAAGAATGGACCCCGGATGGTAAGAAACCTTGAATTTTGCTGTGTAGGAAACAATTAAATGTGACCTAAGGAGCAATTACAATTTGCAGGCCATTGCATGAACTTCCACACTTAACGATAGAGAAATTCTGCCAGATCAGGTTAAATAAAAAAAAAATAAAAAAAGTTGACGTGGATGTTTCTTGCAAGTTGCATTGTCCTTCAAGCGAGAATTATTTACTTTCATTCTGAACAGTTAAAAACGGAAATACGATTGGGATGCATTCTACTGGAGACAAACAGAATTAAACAAAACAAAATCTCTAGTACGTACCGACATGACGTCATCTGCTGTCAAACATTTCACATAATTTGTGTTTTGTGTATATTTAATAGATCCAGCATGACCATAACAAATTCCTGGGTTTTTTTTTAGAAACGCAAAACATGTTAAAATATAAGAAAGAAACAATGTTACCACAAGAAGTGCAAGGTAAGTTATAACAACCAGCATGGTCATCGTAGTTCTACTGAAAAGCCACATGAGTGCACTTAGACCTAGAAACTGAGATCATTGAATTTCCTACAGACGCTATGTTATTGAGAGTTCTCAATCCTATTAGACTTCTTCCTTTCACATCCTTCCCCATTCACCGTTTTCATTCGACGCTATACAAAATTGATAAACAAACAATAACATACTTCCAATGTCAAATTCAAATGGATTAAAGTCCCACTCTGAGAAATATTTGTGACGATATGAACCTTTTCTACCAATGGCTTCAAAATAAATCTTTCAAAACGAAGGAACTCGCGAATACACTGGTGATTTGTAAATCTGCGTAATAAAATGTATATCGCCCTGATGATGGAGGCAAAAAAGCACGTCTTCCACTAGTCAACGAATCCTTGCAACGGTTATGGTAAATCATTCATCATCAGAAAGATTTACACGATTTCCAAACCTGGAGGAAGAATTACTGCTGTTTTCTGTACACATGAATTATGTTTAATTTTGCGGTGTATGATTTAAGACGTTTTGTAACCAATTACTAGTGTGAAAAGAAAGGATTCCATAAAATATTATCCAACAATTTTACGCAACAACTAATTCTCAGTCGACTGTAAAAAAATCTCTTCAGTGGTACTGGCTTTAAAATTCACAACAGGAATGACCTCTGATGTACGGAAGTTGTAACTAACGGCGTTGTGATAGACATCTTGCATCTTGTTTATTCGTCTGAGGAGACATGCTTCTCTGACCACAAGATAATGCAATAGAGTATCGAACCCAGGGTCGGTCACAAGTATCTCACAAACAAGTAATAACATTTGACAAACACGCAATATGTCTCAGAATACTTACAACTCGCGTGGATGTTGCAAAAGCTTCCAGGATGTCTTCTTAACTTAATAATATCTCCCAGAACACTTAATTCTCGCGAGATAGCTTAATTACTTGACGTAAACCACGACACAACTACTCAATCCGCCATTACAAATGTATCGTAACGCGTTATCGCTTTGCCACTACACTAGTTATAATTATACCTCGGCTGTCATACATGTTCGGCAATAATATCGAACAAATTTCTCGATTTGCGGTGCTGACGTAATTAGCACTTTTGATATGAACTGACAAGATAATTTGTTGGTTTCACAAGCCAACTTCCTTTCTTCTTTGTTGTCTCTGAAAATCCCTTTCTTTTTATCGGAAGGTTAGCGAATGTCCGAAAATATGGCGAGAGTTTGAAATTAATACACTTACGTCAGAATAAAGACAAATATAAGGGAATGGGTGATATCTTAATAGCGTACGAAAATAGTTTAACTTTCTGGAGCACGAAACTGTATATATCATTTAAGAATCCGGTCCGTACCGCAAAGAAAACACAGCAGTTCACCATTACAAAGTTCAGTTGGGATTTAGTTACGATTACGAGGGTAAATCAGTAAGTTGATTAATCATTAATTTAAATATTCGACTATAAGAATTTACAACAATTCTACAGCGTATGTAACCATTGTCAATTCCTTTGCAAAGTATGTTACTCTGTAAAATAATTATAGATCAGTACACAGAGAGCTTTATTTCTAGAAACAAAAGGTCGTTACTGAAATGTGAGGTTATAAATATTTGTCTTTACCGACAACAGTGAGATATATTTTTTTTGTGTATTCCTGCAACATTTTAACGGGATCTCGGGGGGGGGGGGGGACGGGAAGAGATCAGAAATATCTCACCAGAGGAACCAATCGCTTTCATACATAACCGGACCGTATCATCGCTTCCAGTATAGTAAAGCATATTCACCGGATCGGAAAATGTTTCGGATAAAAGAACATGATAAAACAACCGTTAACATTATATGCACGCTTTGATACGATGAACACTTTTCGAGAAACACGTCAATAAGTTAGGTTAGGTTAGCATTCCATATTGCAACGAATGGTGACAATGGTTTTAGTAGCAAATGAATCATTCCATTATTTACATAGTAACTGAATGAGACGTGACTTACAAGACAAAGTTAAGAGTTGAATGTAATGACGATATTCGTTCTATAAAGAAACAGTATTTGTCCCTAGGGTCACACGTATGCATATAAGACCACAGACATATACACCGTCGTATGTATGATATTATTTTTTCAGGATTACAAGTTGTGTCAAAAGCTGGTCTTATCGAGATGCATAAAAGTGTGACGTAAGATAGGAAGAAATAAATACCAGCAGGTTGATATCCCCAATAAAAAAAAGAAAAAGAAAATAAAGTACAAACTTAACATCAGATCTAAAGCTCAGTTCACTACAGTAATTTTAAATAATGTTGGTTCTTACAGTTTACAAATTTCAAATGATGATTCACGACTGAATTCAAAATGCATGGTGGATCCAAGGATCGAGAACAAAAAATATCTTGACGGAAGTTTAAATTAGTTACATGTGGAATGCAAAGTGCAAGTGTTAACCACTATACCACATCATTTGATAATATTAAAAATTATAATATACAAAAATTAATAAATTCTTGAACAGTGCCTGGGCTCCCATAGATGTCACTAT
The DNA here is from genome assembly GCF_000696155.1 of Zootermopsis nevadensis. The sequence goes on from NW_019059822.1 coordinate 973,277, forward strand.
GCTAGGACGCATCTAAATGGAGACATGTTTATTGCCATTTCATTTTATACCCAACGGCTCACGTTCCCTGTGTGACAGTAAAAATAGGCGACGTGACAGCAACCTAAAGTAAAGAGAGCATATTAGTAATTATAGGGTAATACTTTACCTGGTAAGCCATTTAAGTAATAAACAAATTAGTTTCTAAATATTTATTCAGTACAAATGCGATCGGAACAAAATTTATTTCTTTACATTATTTAAAAATATAACAAATATTTAAATATACAAAACAATAAATTATAAATATAAATACCTTGCATCTATCCCTGACACTAGTGCACACCAAAATGGACAGTCCATCACCAAGAGATCACAGGGAAAGCAGCCGCCACCAGGCAAATGGCGTAAGCAGGTCTTTTTTTAACAATTTACAATTTTAGTTCCGTAACAGGAAGATTTTCCAGTGGTCTTAACGAGGACCATTCATAACTGGAGACGGTAATATTATTCTGTAAATAATTTACCATTTTGTTACTATACGAACCAGTTAATTTAAAATGCAGGACAAAATTCAACGAGTGCAATTTGCTTAGCTAATTAAAATTCAACAGTTACTACAATCACATCTCAAAATAACTGTTATTCATGAACAACGAACAACACAAGATTATAACCAGAAAACCTGCGTTACAATTAAACGCCGACCTTCGGAGCGAAAGGAAGAAACGAGCGGCGCAGTTCGCTCCTCTCCTCAAACATTTGCCTTTTAAGGTACCCAAAGAAAATATTAAATTTTAAAACGAATTATATCTTCTGCAGCCCACCCAAATATTTCAACTTAAGAAACATAAACCCAACGATGAAGCCCCACAGCCATTTAGATATGCCACCGATAACGCTGATATCAAGTAAGAAACTAAAAGACCAGCACCAACAACCCAAGAGCCATAAATACCCTTTCCATTATTGGCAGCACTGCTAGAATACGCTTATCAACAAAGACGAAAGTGTAAAATTTCCCTATGTCTTTATCGTTCACTGTAATTAAGATATTTGATACGATTCTCAAGAGTCCGAGCACTCGTGTACGTTATATTACTTTCCTTTTCGGAATACAGAACACAATTTTATTTGGAGGACAAAATAACTCACTGGTAACAAAATATACCTCATCACCGTAACATCCTCAACCAGTTAAATCCATTTCGCATCGTTACAACCTATTTTAGAGATCCCATTTAATATTACCTCCACCTCATTCTTGGTCTTGAAAGTGGGTGTTTTCCATGAGGTTTCTCATCAAAATTCACGAAGGGACCGACAGATGTTTCTTTATATTATGGATGGAACAACTTGGCATGATCTGCGTAAAAATAGAAAATTCGTCTGCAGAGAGAACTCAAGAAGAGATTGCGGTCTATGGCGTCATGATAAAGTTGCTCTCGTGAAGAACCCCAAAGTCAGAGACAATGCATGTCTCCAAATACTCGTAAACGCCTACGTGACAGCAAGACATCACAATCAAGATGGCCATGACTCAGATTTTCGCTGTCATGAAAACTTCAAAGAAGCTTTTCCCAGAATTTTTAAGTTTACTTAATCCCAGGAATAAATTCCTCGGCGTCTTTAAACCATAACCTTTACACCTGCAAGATCGGCTAACCAAGCATCCTCACACCAGGAAGATTATGGCGGTAAGACTGTCTAATAAAAACTTCAGACAAAGACATCGATGCCCTCGACAGACTTCAAACTACCATAAACCACAAGGTCTCTGAGGGTCGCTGCAGACAATTTTACTTTTTATAATTTTTAATTGTAATTGTGGGCAACAGATAAATTATTATTGCGAGTCCACTGAACCCTGACCGAATTGCTTATGTTTCTTGCAGCAAAATCCCACTCCGGCGGTATTATAAATCAAATACAAATCAAAGTTGCGTAAAACAAAACAAGAGAAAGGAGTTTTGAGAAGAAACAAAAAACAGAGAGAACTGCCGTGAGACAGTAACACAGCAAAAGACGTTCTACAGTATTGACGTCAAGGAAGACGAGATTTTAATTCACCAAGAACAAGATGGATGGAACGAGATCATTGTTCCTGATGGAAATGGACCAAGTAGCAGGTGACAGTGACCTAATCCATAATCATAAATCAAACATTTATCCTGATGATAAATTAAACGAGATTCAAATTCCAATAAAGAGCGGCTTCATCGGGACTGGTTCTGCACACACAAAATACAACCCGTAAGTGCATGGCGCAGAAGCGAACCTGCTGAATTTCGAGCTCTTACACTTTATCAGTGCGTGATGAGGGTACGAGGCCACTATTTCCACTGTCCCCCAAAGAGTATGACGGAAACGTAAGGCCGGTATATTCGGAGGACCTATATTTTGTCAGTGCATTATGCGGATATGGGGCCACTGGATACGGTGCCCCATGAAGGGGCTGTCTTGAACAATAAGAGTCTCCTCCCCAAGAAGCGTCTTGCTATGATAGTGGTTGCGATGTCCCCTCAGCAGTGTGTACAGCGCCACGGCCACGGCGCACAGGAATACCAACCCCAATACCCCAAATGCGAGGGCCATCTTGGGTGGGGACAAGCAGAACGCCCGGTCACTCTGCGGTAGTACCAGAGAGGGTTCTGAGGGATCATCTGAAACAGAGGGTTGTTTCATTCAGCAGCGGTCATAGACAATGTCTTTAGAGACGTAACTTGTTCCAAAACTTTTATTAATGCCTCTGCTATTTTCTGATTTAACAATTACTTCTGAAACAAGTAGGGTTTGAGGTTCTCACAGCGGTAAATACGAAGATGGCTGTCTTCTGGGTTGTAGCGCCATGTAGCAGATGGAAGTTTACGAACTTTGCAGAGGTCCTTGCTGCTTCCATCTTCAATGTTGTCTATCTTATGCTGTGCAGAATAGCGAGTAATCGCAAAGGTTTGCACAGTCATACACCAGGAAAGGAAATATGTAAAATACTTCGGAGAAGCTTTTCTGCCACGGCGAGGCATAACCTGAAGCGGCCGTGAAAACAAATTAAATCTGTCACAACAGTCAACATCTGGCCAGATTGTGAAACGTGTCGTTCCAAATATGGATCAGTCATATTACTATTGTGACAATCCGATCTGCAAAAACAATATAAAGTGAGGAACTAATGAGTTAGGTCAGGCCCACTGATCTCATCTGGAGCATGGCATCCTTGTCAAGGTCTGCCAGGTAGAGACAAAGAACGTTACACGCTTGAACTAAGAGACCACGCATCATTGCACTGCTCACACCTTGCAAGAGTGATGAATGCAACGACGAGCTATGTCCGTCCCCTCGTATTTTATTGCGTTACGTACGCATTACTTGTCTTCAGTCATTTATTAATGGTTTTTAGGAAATGTTATTTTTCATGTGAATCTGACTGTCCGTCTGTCAATCTGCACATGCGATATGATAATGCACGTCATAACTAAAACATCTGACATAAATCCGCACGAACGCTGATAAAAAGAGTAATGTTACATTGGTGAAACTAATAAAATCAAACAGAAAATAATACGAATTGAAATATAAACATTTGGATAGGAGTTAAAGAGGAAATTTGCTGATATAAAAATAGCGTTACTCAGATTTAGGCATTTGGAACAAAGTGCATAAAAGTAACTGGTACATGTAGTTTGACATCACCTATAAATAAAATCACGTCTTCCTACAATGTTTTCACTTCATGTAAGTCATCAGAATTACCAACAGTAGTAACACTGCTCGTATGAATACCAATTTGAGGATGACCACATCTTCTTCTTCTTCTTCTTCTTCTATGGCTCTCTGGTCCGTATTCGGTCCACGGCCTCCTCAATTCTCCTCTTCCGTTCGGTCCGTCTGTCTGAGGCTTTGATCGAGGGAGGACGGCCACATGGCGGTTGAAATGTGCCGACATAAAGTGCGACACACATCATGAAACAAAGTTATGTGTATGGTGCCGAGATTAACCCCTACTGTCCGTGTGCCATCGCATATACGCAGTCCACCCACCCTTGTATCACCCTAGCACGCTGGCGTTCCAAATTGACAGGCAGTCCCATGGTATGGGGATTCAAATCCTGTTACCCTACGATAAAGGCTGATAAAAATACGACGACGTTATATTTGCAAAACGATATATTTTAATTATAAGCTCTTACCCGAATAATTTGTATAAGGAATTCTACTCACCCAAGTTGACCAAATTGTCCAGGTCATCTAATTCGATACCTGGCGCCAGAACCTCCACGCTGTTGAACACTTCGATCCGGCTGACAACGTCGCCTGCCTCGTCCTGAAGCAGAAATGCAATGAAGCGACATCAAGACAACTGATCACAAGCCAGACAAATCCGCATTCATGACAGATTTCAGGGACAACTGGTATGAATTTTTATTTTGTAAGCACCACAAATTAAATATTTCTTTTAATAAGTCCTAAGTCATGTGGGAAAGGGGCAGGTCTGGTAATGTAAGGTAACGCTATGCCGACGAACAAGATTCAGAAATGACACCTCGCGGTGCTCACCTTCGCTTTACGGCTGTGTCTTGTAAGGCCGCTACCGTCTGAACTGCAGTCCACCTATAACAAAATTAACAAACTTCTGATCCAGTTTATCACGTCAGTAAAATACAGATCTCCTCTTCCTCTCTCGCCCCATTAAGGGAGGTTTATTTTTCTCGCTTAAAACATCGGTTTAATATACTGAGGCGATATAATATCGGGTGCTTTTTGATAGTGATATTTTGGGCACACGATAGCAACTAAATAATTTCTGTTACATGTTACTACGACCGCGTTTCGTCTCTCCCTTTTGCAGTGCTTAATGGTGACACAGATAAGGCACCATACCTCAGAAAACCCAACGTTCCTTTGCGAGACCTTGATTCAAAAAAGGCTGTGAAAAATTCTGAAATTCTGGTTACTCTTTTTTTTGTTCACCTTGGTGCAGTTACCCCTGCAGAGCTGCAATATGCACCTCAAGTGGAGACTGTTCCGATCAGGGAATTTGAAGGCCGCGAAGGTGGCACCTGCGACCAGGAGTCTGAGTTTTGAGCTACCGTGATCCTGTAGAAAGGGTCGCAGGGCTGGCAGGATCAGTTCGTCGATCGGACAGCCCCATTCATCCAACAGGCGCTGTGATGTTTCACCTGCCCCATCGTGTGCCACGCAGTCCGTCACCCGAGTACCAAATTCAGCTGAAATATAACATTTAATTTGTATTGATGTGTCAGATAAAATATATTCATGGGCATTTGTAAAATAATTGTCGCATTCTTACACGTATAATGTGTTATCATCATATCGCCTTTTATGTCTGTATAAGTAACTGACCAACTTTCATGAAATTTGGTATGAGAACATTACCGGACGTTATTAATAAAAAAAAAATTACATTTCTGCTGCCATTTCTGGAAATCCATTAATACGTGAACAGATTAAAAGAAGAACTTCCCTGGAAAAGCAAATAATTCTTATTGGAAAGCAGTGCATATTTTTCATCCTTAACGCGTTTGCGACAACTGGTTTGTAAGTTACTTAACGATAGCGCCATAACTACAGACGTTACTTAGCACTGCAGTAGATATTTGAAGGAAAAAAAAAAATGTATGGATTAAATGTGGATAAACATTACAAGTATGTATTTAATTACACTGCAGGAACTTCAAAAGTTTATTGCATTAATTGACAAGAATATTTAAGAGCACCGAGTTGGGATAGACGTCACCGTTACAACATTTTCTTCACCTGGTAGAAGGGCCTTGATCAGGAGAGTTATCTCCTCTCCCACTGACACCTGTCCAGAGTTTCTTTGCCCCTTAATCTCCATCCATACACGTGACTGGTCCATGGGTGTAGCTGATGCCGCATTTATCTGGTGGAAGTCTGTGCTGGAAACGTCCGCTTTCTTGCGTGCCGTCCTGTGACCAAGTTGTGGTTCAAATTACTATTATATAATATTAGAATGTTTTTTTTTCAATGTTTACAGAAATGTGAAACCTTCACGCCAGTTTTAATGGGTGTTCATGTTAGCGGTACTAACCTGGCCGATGGCCGAACTGCTACCTGGGTAAGTGTCAGTGCTGGCGACATTAACAGTAGGCTGTCGGCAGGCAGCTGGCATGTGACAGTACGTTGTTGATCGGCCGCTTGCTGCAGATGTCGATCCATCTGTATCTCCACCACCGCGGTGTACGCGAGACTTACTGCATCCTGCTACAGGGTGACCAACTATTGAAACAACTGACTCTATCTCACTAGCCTTTTTTAAAATGCGTAAACTAATCTCATTGTACGTCCTGATTGACTGCTGGGTTTATAGTCAATTAAACTTCATTTGTTATTCATAAATATTAATGTATGAAATAATTACAATCAAAACTTAAGACTCTACTAGATTAGATAAAATTAAAAATGAAGATATACAGTTCAAGCAAAATACTTATTTATTAAGTAGAATAAGAAATAATTAATATATAAACATAATTAACTCGATTTCTGTCTTCTGGGTTGTCTCCCTGATGACGGAGGCAGTATGACCTCTGAAACGTTGGTAAACATCGACCAGACTACACGGCGCAACAACCCAGAAGACAGAAATCTTCATACTCATCACCGCTGTGAAAACCTCAAATCTTACATAATTAACTCGCTTTAACAGAACAGACAAAAACAGATTTGACGTGAACTGACCTCGCTTGGCAGGACCCGCACGCCACACCTTGAAGCAGGGAGGTGTAGTGTGACATCATTTTCACCCATCCCTTGCCCCCTGCACTCCAGAGGGAAACCCCGTGCATAAAGTAGGCCCTGAAATGGCTTTTCCATCAGAACTCTCACAGTTAGCGCGTCGGCCGTGCACGTCACATTCACACCTACAACACGAAACGTGTGAACTTTCTCAGTAAAACACATCTAAATATAAGAATATTAAATACTGCTCAGAGTTATTTTATCAGGAATAAAACAGCCAGAACATGAATCTGACCGCTTAACACTGAGGTCAAATTTTATGACGCAAAGAGGTCATTGTGTAGCGTGTGTAAATTTTTACACTCGGTCACCTACCAGCCACTGAGTTTGGCTTCTTGTGATCACTCAGCCGAGGCCAAACGCATGCACTGCAGCTCTGGAACAGACAATACAAACATCACTCACTTAATAAAAATATAAGTTCAAAAATTTCTAATTAATAATTGGATTGACGCATTTAGCAGGCAACAATTATGGTAAAACAGACAAATACATAAAAGAGTAGGATCTATAGACCTTCACTCAGCTTCTACTCACCAGAAAAACAAAAAGCCATAACGCACCATCTCTAGGAGACATCTGAAACAAAGGAAAGACATGTACGCTGAAATTGGATTTTTTTTTTTAAAA
>NW_019059822.1:980799-992345 GCF_000696155.1 Zootermopsis nevadensis
AACATCGACCAGACTACACAGCGCAACAACCCAGAAGACAGAAATCTTCATACTCATCGCCCTGATGATGGAGGCAGTATGACCTCTGAAACGTTGGTTAACATCGACCAGACTACACGGCGCAACAACCCAGAAGACAGAAATCTTCATACTCATCGCCCTGATGATGGAGGCAGTATGACCTCTGAAACGTTGGTTAACATCGACCAGATTACCCAGCGCAACAACCCAGAAGACAGAAATCTTCATACTCATCACCGCTGTGAAAACCTCAAATCTTACATAATTAACTCGCTTTAACAGAACAGACAAAAACAGATTTGACGTGAACTGACCTCGCTTGGCAGGACCCGCACGCCACACCTTGAAGCAGGGAGGTGTAGTGTGACATCATTTTCACCCATCCCTTGCCCCCTGCACTCCAGAGGGAAACCCCGTGCATAAAGTAGGCCCTGAAATGGCTTTTCCATCAGAACTCTCACAGTTAGCGCGTCGGCCGTGCACGTCACATTCACACCTACAACACGAAACGTGTGAACTTTCTCAGTAAAACACATCTAAATATAAGAATATTAAATACTGCTCAGAGTTATTTTATCAGGAATAAAACAGCCAGAACATGAATCTGACCGCTTAACACTGAGGTCAAATTTTATGACGCAAAGAGGTCATTGTGTAGCGTGTGTAAATTTTTACACTCGGTCACCTACCAGCCACTGAGTTTGGCTTCTTGTGATCACTCAGCCGAGGCCAAACGCATGCACTGCAGCTCTGGAACAGACAATACAAACATCACTCACTTAATAAAAATATAAGTTCAAAAATTTCTAATTAATAATTGGATTGACGCATTTAGCAGGCAACAATTATGGTAAAACAGACAAATACATAAAAGAGTAGGATCTATAGACCTTCACTCAGCTTCTACTCACCAGAAAAACAAAAAGCCATAACGCACCATCTCTAGGAGACATCTGAAACAAAGGAAAGACATGTACGCTGAAATTGGATTTTTTTTTTTAAAAATTTTAAGTTCCTGTGGCTTCTCTTTTGTTCCTGAAGTTACTGAATGTTCACATATCAACTGAATAGAATTAAATTCAGTAAGATTATGGTGAACTGAGGAAGAAAGTGGATCATCTTATAAGTGATTTATTTCTAACGTTCCTCCCAGACAGAAATGTGTGTGCACCTTCTTTGGCCTGTGTACGCTAAATAATCCCCTTATTTTTCATAATCCTCTGTTCATACAAAATAAATCGAAAATTTTATACATAAGAGTTAGATATTTTAATGGTGTCCTGTATCCATTTTGTTACTAAAAGCTACTTCTGAAACATCTGGCAAAGTTCTACAGGAGTGTCGCCATTATGTGAAATAGGGCTTATGGAAATGGGATGACTGTCTTCTGGGATGTTGTGTTGTAGAAACTGAGCAATGTTTCAGAGATGCCTATTGCCTCCATCATCAGGCCCTGATGATGTCGTAACATTCCAGAAGGAGATCATCTTCATACTCGCTGCCATGAGAACCTAAAATCTTACTCAGCGGGTTATGGAAGTTCAACACCGACGAATATTAAATCTTTCCAGCAAGTTTCATTGCAGTTCTCCTATAATAAATCATAGAAATGTGACGTAGTTCGAGAAAATAATGAACATGGACATATAACATGTGTTCACTTCTGGCACCGAGTTCAAAGAACGTATAATCAAGATCGCGACTTTCAATTTTGTACGGATCCTTGAACATGACTGTCACTGCCTCCCATCTGCTGACGCACTACGGTACGTGTAACGGCTCGTTCAATGTGGGTCACAACAGATGCACTGCGGAAGTATTCACAAACGTCCGGCCGGAGCTACAAGTATGATTGATTCGCTATAAACACAACAGTAAGAGATACGTTTTCATATTCTGACACTGAAACGACGCCATATTTCTTCGAATAGTTTGGGATATGTAACATTGAAGTAACCAGGTAGACTGACAGTAACGATATCTCCATTTAAATTTATGCACTTTATTAAAAACAAAGAACATCTGAAAGTTCTTTTTCTGAGCAAACAGGATGCATATTTCCCACTGTACGCCAAAGCTACTGAAATTCCAGCCCATTGCTGACATCACGACATTCTTACTGTTTGCTGGGCCGTGTAATTCACTGGGGCATAATTCCAGACCCGCAGAAACAAGGAAAATTCCATATCTGAGGCTGCGCACAAAGAGACTTCAACGCCCTAATAAGACACGAACATTATGGAGTTTCAAAGCAAGACGGAATGCAAAATAAATATAAATATATTTTCTTTGCGGTACGGACCGAATTCTTACGTATTACTTAGAGGGAAGACCTTCGGTCTGAAATGGTTAAACTGCGCAAATCAGTGTCCCAAGTTCATCCATTTTGACGATGTGACTATTAAAGAAAAATACGATAAAATCAGTATCACAGTACCAACACCTTTTATCTCTAACCTCGATTTGCTTCTACAAGATATGCCCAGAGATGGCATTATAAAAAAACAGTGGAATGCCTGCAAACCAATGGAACTACCCCCCCACTCTATTATTTATTTAATTAATTAGTGTTCTGTCTGACGACAGGTCCATATGAACAGGATCCTTCCATCCTTTTCTCGGACTGGGACCTGTTCATATACGTTCTTGGCAGATGATCCAGAAGTGGTTTGCCATTGCCTGCTTCTGTGTGTGAATGGCTCCTGCTCCATCAGTACAACATCGCTCGTTCCTCTGAATGTCGTCGAAGCAAGCTTCAATGCCTTGCGTATTCGCACAGCGATGACATTCCAAGACTCTTTTGGTCCGTGGGAACAGACAAAAGTTTGGTTCTGACAATAAAACACGACAGACGACTAAAAAAAAAAATTCATTTATCGCCATGAACTTCTCGATGGAGACAGTTGCGTCTAGACGAGCGATGTCATGGAAGAGGGGACATTCTCAACAGTAAGAATTATGACAACTACCAAGAATTGTAATTCGATTGTCACAGGCATCCAAGGATCTTGAGCTTGATCTATGATTCCGTTCACATCGTAAAAAAAAAGACAGACTAAAAACATGAAGGCAACAAAGTTTACGACTAAGAATTTGTTACACTTGAACACAGCTATAAAGACTTTACCTCGAAGTTCCTACTTCTTGTAGCTTCCTTGACATTGACTAGATTAGCTGCATACATCACATAAAAGCTTGGGACTTTCGAGGAATACAGAGGTCCGAAATGTCACTCAAATTGCGTTGGATATTGTTTAATATCGATTTATATTGATATTTGTATTTGGAATAGTTTATAAATTAAAATCTTACGTTTCTCTGCCAACATTGGCCTAGTTCTGCGAAGTGCGAGTGTCGCAAAATATGGCGTAAGGCCCCCGAAAATTAAGTCAACCCATGCTGGAGCTTGTGGAAGGTGTTAAGGGACAATGCTAGCAGACGGTGTTCAAGATCTCTCATCTATCGCTACGTATTCAGAAAGCGTGAGGATGCAAGTCCAACGCCTCACTTGAAATATCTACGCTTCGAAGATAATAAATTTTGGTAATAATATAAAGATTTGGTGAGAAAGAACCCCAATTTATCCGTCATTCGTCTCTCTTGACAACGAATCCTAGGAAATTATTCCATTTAACCAGCGGTTAAAAATAACTGCCCACCCCTGAAGGCCACACAAATATTAAAGGAAGCTTCAAGATTTGGTGTTTCGTAGGGTCTTCAGACCTGTTGGAAGTCAAAAACTCCACTTTCGTTGACTGGATTGAAGCTGTGATCTATGAAGGCGGAAGGGTGCATGAACAGGTAAATCCAAATATTTCATCTCAAAAGGCATGTGAACACTTCCGTCACGCTTAGCGAACGTCAATTATCATCGCCGTGATGGGAGACATAACAGACGCGTGTGGATTGTTACATTAGTGAACTGACGGTCGAGTAGCGGTAAGACGGGTTGGTCGGGCAACGCTACCCTGCATAATGGATTCATAATTCCACGTCCTTCAGTGGCGTGCATACATCCCACCTACACAAGTTCATTATCAGTGGCGTACATCCCATATCGTATTTCCGTTCACCGGCCAAGGCATGCGCAATAGACTGATGGAAATACAACCTTCCAAACCAATATGGATACCAAACATGTGCGCATAGCAGACTAGCCAGATGGACTCACTCCGCCTCTACTCGAACGTTATCAGAGGTGCAAACAATGGCATATGAAGCACACTGACTAAAACTTCATTTAATAAACAACACGTCACATGCCTGCGGTGTCCACTTCATATTACAGCATAGACGCCAACCAAAAAGCTAACTAAGGGCGGAGTCCTGCGCAAGCGCAAGACATCGTCCCTTGCTAGGCAACACCATTCCTGCGTACGAAACGCATTGCTAAGCCAATGACCATCTTCATATTCAAAGATTCAGTCCGTACCGCGAAGAAAACACAACTCTTCACCATTACAGGGATCAATTGGTTAACGCCGTTTAAGGAAGTAATCGCTGATTACGACAATCGTGCGGAACACATAAATACAAAATCAAGAGTTACCGATTGTTAATGACACTGTTTCAATTGAAAGAAATGGATGAAAGTTTGCCGCATATAAACAACTGCACAGTACCACTGCCAACTACTTGACTCTGAAGATCCACAAACAGTAATGTTAGACGGCCTTCACATCAAAACTCTGCATAATTTCGTATCTTCCCAAATTACATGTCTATCATATCGAAAGCTGATCGTCTTATATCTGAAACTTGTCACTGCGTTATTAGGTTATTTTACGTAACCTCGTATTGACGTATAGGTAAAAAAACGTTTTTGGAGGTACATATTGCCTCCATCTTAAGCGAAATTATAGAATTGCATAATATTCTAAGAGACGTCGACAGAATTTTTACGATATGTTAAGGTTCCGTAATAAAACAATCACCTACTGCCACTTTCATTAGAAACGGAATGTTGTACTGGTTCTCCCACACTTACCTTCAGTTACATCTACGTGCAACGACGTGGGCTGTCACGCGGAGACTGGCAACTGGTTACAACTGCGGTTAACTCAGTGGCTTCCGAGACAGGCTTGCCAACTTGAGTTATAACGGCCCATCTCGCTGGGCCATGCCACCCTCCGATTTAGGCTTGCGTTTAATTGTATAAGGCCTGGTGATGAAGTAATTGTTTAGGGAAATTTTCATACAATGAAAATCGCTGCCTTCTGCGATGTTAACACCGTGCAGTCTGGTAGATAGTTGCAAAGGACCTTACTGCCTCCATCATCAGGGTAATGACCCTAACGGTTGAAACGGGAAGGGACGCAGCAAACACGAGAAGGTTCGAAACGAGGATTGCAGGAATCCTGGAAAACATGGAGGGTGTAAATATGGAGAATAACAAACCTACTGAATTCACATGACCTGACAAACAAACAAACCTAACCTAACCCATATACCTAATTTCCTGGATGCAGACATCAATATACTTTTCATGACTTGTGTTCACAGTAACCAATGATTCACATTAAAGCAAAACTGTCCCACTACACATCATGGAGGCAATGGGGGATGAGGCAGTGTAGCTCCTACTTGTCACTGGAACTCAGCACTAGATGGGTCAACATCGAGCCCTGGCCACGCTTAAAACCCAGGGCCCATTGGACAGGTAGCTAGGTATGCCCCAGAGCCAGCCTGGGCACAGAGACTACAAGAAAAATCTTCTGCCTCTGCCGGGGATCAAACACCGGTCACCCAATCCGATGTGGACTGAACTAATCTACATATACTCCTCAACCACTATGTTAATCCAGGGGAAATAACACGTTTTCTTTTGAATGTAATACGAATTAACCTCGTGACGTGTGTTAAGATATATTCTGTATAGAAGAGTTCGAGCAAAGAATGCCTCTTATTTTGTTAAGTTAAATGCTGTAGTATTGTATTTATTTTACACCAACAATTTGAAATTAATGGTAATAAATTGAAATTTGGAGTTAATAACATTTTAATTTCTATTATAAATGATATACATAATAATATACAAAATTTGTAAAAATAAACATTTCAGAATATGAAAGACTGTCACAGAGTTTAATATTTTCACAGCCTTTCCAGATTCATGGACCGCATGGGAACGGGAAGGAAGTCAAAGGAAGATTACAGCTAATGAAAAGTAGAAATGTACACGGTTTTAGACAACTCTTCTTAGGTATTAAAATGTGTCACTCACCGAGTGACTCATTAGACATTCACATCCAGCGTTTTCTCTCGTAAAACAACAAGAGATTTTTCAGGACATATTCTTTAAAATCTGGGCATAAGAGGAATAAAATCAAAAAGTTTTAAAAATGTCTACTTTTATCAGTACAAGCAGGTTAAAAATTAACAACTTTGTTACTGAACTAAAATGTTGATATTTGTTTGTCGAACTGTACAAGCACCTTTAATTTCAAGTAGATTACTTATATCTGGCATAAGTTATAACTAAGTCCAACTGCCAGATGACTAAACCAGCAGTTGGTATCTTATCAGGAACAGTAAGAGTTGAAAAGTGGGATACGAGAAATTACAAATGCCCGCATCAAATAAAGTCAGTCTCAGTTTAAGTTCTATACAGCGAACAGAACAATAATAACATAAAGAACATTGCATGAAATTTAGCAATTACTTTCTCACATGATTAGCATAAAAGAACAAGATGGTACATAAACGCCTTTTAAAGTAATTCGGACACCTGGCTCCAAAAACATAGGGTAAAGACAAACAAACAAAACAACATTAACTGTGTATGACGCACACCAGTACATTAAGCCAAACACACACCTTGGCACATAGCAGACGTTTTAACAGGTGTTCAATATCTCATCAAACACTGATAAGTGGGGGGTTATGTCCACTGAGAATTCTTGTATACATGCGACAATAAAGGAACAGACATAGGCCCCACTTAGCTGTCATGAACGTCCATACTGCAGCAATATACATGCTCGTATCCACTGGCATGACAGCTGCAAGAGATAAAGGAAGCCATGTCATTCATCTTAACATTCAATAACCAAAAATCTGTCTTGAGTGATCCTTAGGTTCAGTTTGATGAGATATTTCTTAGCTGAACAGGGAAACTGATAAAACTTTTCTCCTGATGGAATGAACAAATAATAAAAAAACAGTATTTCTCAGCTAAAGTCAAAACCAATACATCAATATCACTTGGACACTTACAAAGCACAAGAAAAAGTAAAGAATGTTGTTTTGAGCTCCCCTTATCCAACAATCCAGAACAGTTTTGGGCTCTCAGTAAACCTACTGTTTTATCTGAGTTACTTTCTGTCCTGTTAGGTTAGATTATTTAGAAGGATTCAAACTATTCCTTGTATTATTTATCCCCTTCAATACCACAATAAACTTACGTATGTGGTGGTATACTGCGATAAAGATACACCAGATGAGGCCAGCCATGCCTGCCAGTGCACCCATAATGCCCAATACTTTGATACTTCGCAATGTATCTACTGAGTGCCACGAGTCCATCTTCTGTCGGACATAAAGATAGTGCAAATGGAAGCACACCATTGCAAACACACCTACCAACACAATAGCAAGAGTTACATACCACACTTTCCTGCAACATTAATTAAAAAAAAAAGAATAGTATTTCAAAAGGCCTGAAATGAAGTAGTTTTGGCTTCCTTAGAATGATAAGACTGGATAAAGTAAGGGAATGTACATATACGCACACAGTTATTTAGTTTTACAAAGTATGCATTTATATTAGGTAAGATCTGCAAACCTGAATGTAAAATGACGAAGCAAATTGATATAATTATTTTCCACGTCAAAACAAACATGCCCACTTGGTGCAATAAAAAAGGATCCCTCCTTACAACAAATCAAGTGTAAATAACTCTTCACCAAAGTGTAAGCTACTGACCTGATAACAAACCCCAGAAGGCAGCGTCTACATTTTCATAAATACAAAAAAATACCACAAACGCAGAGACTCCGAGAATTGCTCCTACAACACTACTTACAAGATGAAACCACTGTTTACAATTATTAAACATTTCAAAAATAAACAATCTTGCAATTAAAATGAAACTGCAGGTCGTACAGAAACAACAAAAGCTTTATGTTTAATCCCGATTCTAACAAACAGCTCACCACCTCACTTGCTACGTTACACCTACTACACCGGCATTTTCTACGCCATCATGAACGCCATATTTTAATTGCGATCACAGACTAATATCCACTTACAATCTATTACAGATAATACAAACAACCATGGATTATCATTTTCGATCCCAAGGCATCTATGATCCGATAAATTATCGATGGTTGCAAACGAACTTCAAATTTAAACTTAAAATTGTACTTAATGTAATGTCTTATTAAGCACGTAAAATTAGAAGATACAAATTAATATATTTTACATTGCCCCTACTTCTCAGACCGCGAAATTCAATTATACCTGAACGTGCACTCCAATTACATGAAATGTCTGATCAATTTCACTTACAACGTATGACAGTGAATTCTTTCAAATCTGAAAATTTATTTTCCACTTTTAATTCAAGTTATGTGACTGACTCAATTCTTTTCAAATATGGTGGTATATTTCATTTTATAATTTACATAATACATATTGACTCAAATTTGTCCTTAATGTCATTTGTAATGCAGCCACATTTAATGCTATTTTATTTTTCATGATTCCATGTTGCCTCATTGCACTTAAGAACTTAAAACCTGGTAAGTAAAATTGCAACAGATGCCAAATATAAATGAAAAGTACTGAAAGATAACATAATGTTCAGATTATACAAAATTCACTAATTTGTTCTCTCTCTTAATCTGTTTGAAGTAAAAGTAGCCTTATGTGTAAAAGAACTGGATATAATGAAAACAAACTCATATACAAAAAGCAAAGCACAAGATTCAATTACACACGTTGTGGAAATTATGTCATACAAAAATGACAGAGCACCCCTTTCTTGTAGTTTACTCCGAGTGGTTGAAGTCTTTAGCAGCTCTGACATTGACACAAGCCTGGTGACACAATTGCTTGCACACTGCCAGGAGATTGCTGAGAGCATTCTAGCTTGCGAGACCAACAGCTTCCATTCGGTAAGAACTTAAGACTACAAATGAGGTTACTAGATAGAAGCCCCATCAAGTTTTTGTTCATTTCACTGAATGATGAAAGAACAAGACAGCAGAAAATACTTTGAGCTTTTAGACCTTGGGTTCTCAACTTTTTACAGATCTAGGGCCATATTTCCCTCTGCTTATTGACTGAGGGGCAGTGAGGTTATAAATCCTCTTTTCTCTTAATACTCTCAGTCACTCCAGTAAGCCAACTATATGAGGATAATTTTTTGTCTTTTATTTGTAAATTCAGGGTTCATCCTTGCATGGCTATTCTATTAGAAACAACATATAATCACACAGTGCTTATAATGAAGAGACATGGACTGCCAATGTACATTCTTTATGAAAGCTAACACTAAATCATGTAATTGCAGGAAGTGATGTATCAGACAGTTCATCAACTGGAGTGGCAAAAAAGAACTCTCATGGAAATGATGTACAATGATGACTCAACATCTGGGGCAAAAAACACATGTAAATCTTATTTTTTTATATCCATTTCATTGGTTTTAAAGCACAATAAATTAGGTTTAGGCAGTAAAATAGATGGATAAAACAATTCTAACATGGCACAGTGGTTTGTACACGATTTCCTATTTCAGAGAGTTTTCTCAAAATAGCAAAAACCAGTTCATTTCTATAATGGTAAAGTGTTGCATTTTCTGTGAGGTACAGACTGAATTATTAAATGTTATTTAGATGAGCTTCAGGCTTCAAGAGGTTAAAATGTCAGCCTGAACTGATGACTAGTAGTCTTGCTGTCTCTAAATGCAAATATTTTAACATAATTAAAAAAATGCAAACCATTCCAAATTCATAATTCACATTCATGTCTTTAAGTAAACTGACACATGAGAAGGTACCAAAATATAAGTGTCATTCCCAGACAATGCATACAAAGACCACATAGAAAATTTGGGTGGGTCATAAACCAAAAGACAATTAAATGCATCCTTACATGGTGCAACTCTTGCATAAAATTCCCACTCCTCATCATAACTGGAGGCATGGCTGTCCCACAGGGGAGCATTCTACCAATGCGGACTCAGACAAGTCTGCTCGTCGAAGATGTATCGAGGACACAAGACAGGTACCGAGTGCAGGAGGACTGGATACTGTGGCAGGACTTCCAGAAACAAAGAAACTATTGCGCGAGGCAGTGCTTCTGCCCCTCAAGTTCCCACACCTCTTCACAGGTGCAGCGCAAACCAAAATACAGTAAAGCTATTACAGGACACACCACATCATAAAGATCAGTCTGAGAGTTCATTAATGTTTCTCACAATTTATTTAAAATATGTCAGATTTAACAACTGTAAATAACCCTCTCCTTGTACAGCTGTTGAAGAAAATCAAGGATTCACAGCTACCACATGATCCTACTTTTATCATGTGTTTCCTTCTCATTTGCACCAATAAACACAACTTCTGTTAACATTGCCAGTGATTTAACCCTTAAAGGTGTATCAAACTGACTCACGCCAGGGTCTAGACATAAATAATTAAACCACATCGAGTTTGTCTTCTGGAGTTAGGCAGTGTTATTTTGTATGCATCTGATTTTAATTAATGAAGCTACGTAATAATATTAAAGGTGGCCTCCAGCCATGCACTCGCATTCTGCTGTATGGACCGCCAGGAACAGGAAAAACACAGCTCGTCAATGCATTTGCTGCAGAGCTGAACATTCCATTCTATAGTGTGACAAGTGCTGACCTGCTCTCTTCGTGGGTGGGGGAGACTGAAAAGTGAGTACAAGTAACACGCTGTACCTATGCCATATTTTTTAAACAGAGGATGATTAGGTTTCTGATACAGCACCGTGCAAGTGGAAAGCAAATCTGACTGTTTTCAGCGAGGAATTGAACTGGGTTCCTCTTGCATATCAGATGAATGCTTGGAAACAGGAGACTGATGGAATTGGAAAATTCTGTGTGTTCTCTGTCCATTACTTTAATTTGAAGGTAGAAGTGTTTCATCTCTGCCATCATAATGAAGTGATCTGTTGATTCAGGTTGATCCGGGAACTGTTTGAGTACACACGGGAACGAGGTGAATGTTCTGTGGTATTCATAGATGAGGTGGACAGCATCTGTCGCCAGCGAACATCCACAGAGCAGGATTCAACACGCAGGTGACGTACAGCATAAAATACAGATCTCATTAAAATCCTGAAATATTTTCCAATGTGAAGTATGACTCATAAAATACAACAGAACTTAGGTCTATGTCTGTATATGTAGTATCTCTATTACTGAATAGTCCATTAATTAAGTTGATTATGATGCCAGGATGAAGACAGAGCTACTGACACAGATGGACAGATGTGACAAACAAATATTCTTGATGTGTGCTACAAACTGTCCGTGGGACATCGACTC
>NW_019059822.1:992371-1067989 GCF_000696155.1 Zootermopsis nevadensis
TGCCTAAAGGGTATGAATGCTATTGTATAACCTTAAAATATATCACACCCGTTTTCTTGAACAGGCTCAAACAACTCTACAGAACAGCAGATTCTGCCACTCTACGAGACCAGATTATAATTACATTCATTCTAACATTTTAGCTTCCACTTTGTTCTTAATGGGGGGGGGGGGGACTAGATCGTCAAATAGGCATGTTATCTGTGTATCCAGCCTTTCACATAAAGTCCCCACTACTGCTGTCTGACATAAACTGAAATGAGTCATCAAATTCTGGTAAATTTCACAGTATAACATTTTATGAAAATCCATTCAGTTGTTGATATATGCATACACACAGATAAATGGATGAAGAAATGTTAATAAGTGCTACTCAGGATTGTCACCATAACTAATAAGAAACACAAAATCTTGCTCCGTGTACCTCGCCACAGGAAAGACAGAATGGAGATACTCCAGATACACACTTCCGGAGCCCGCCTGTCCCTGTCGAACACTGAGTGGGAGGTGCTTCTGGAGAAAACCGATGGCTACTCAGGTTGTGACCTCGCAAACCTGACAAGCAGCGCACTTTTAGAGCCCATGCGTGACATGGTCAAAGCTACTCACTGGGTCACCACTTCCTGTAAGTACTTGACACTACGATTCAACAGCGTGAAAGCAATTCCTACACTTATACAAACTCTGATCTCTAAATACTGTACGGCACATGTGTTGCAGCCGGCCAGATAATGCCATGTGCCAGTAATTATCCAGGTGCTGTTCAGAGACCACTGTGCGATCTGCCAGCTGATAAGGTAACAAGTTTTCACAATCTATTTCCCTTAAAATTAATTTTAATATTATCATTCTATTTATATACTTATTTCCTAAACCTATTTCAAGGGCACATATAAAATCCAAAAATTATTTTTGTGTGCATAATATTACGTCTAACAGAACAATCTGGCAAGAGATGATAAATTCATGGTAATGATAACTGGTGATTAAATCAAGAAGATAAAATGGATGAGGCATGTAGAATGCATGGGTAAAATAAGAAAAACACACAAAATTCTGATTAGGAAAGCTGAAGAGAAGCACTTGGAAGACCTAAGTGCAGACTGGATGAACCATTGGATTCTATGAAAGCAACTGCAGAATATGAATTTCTGTCTTATACCTAAAAATGTTTCGATAAGAATTGCAGATCTGGCTAATAACATTTTATGTTATCCCCACTTTTAGGGCAAATGAGCTATTGCATGCAGTTTAAGCAACATGGAAACATTTCATTTGAGAATAAGGAACACTTAAGCGTGGGCATGATGATATTTACATTTTGCAGGTTGTGGCTCGTGACGTTACATTAGCTGATTTCTCGACGGCCATGCAAAGCACACACAAGACCGTCAGCAGTGATGATCTTGTCAAGTTTGAGTGCTTCACTGTCAAGTATGGGCAGTTCGGCTAAATGAAATCAGACGCTACAAAAATGTGTACAGACATATCAGCTTGAATATCCAGTTTCAACAGACTTTCAGGTGAAAAATTTCTTCAGTTGAATGAAGTGCCATGTTTGGACAAAAAAATAAAAGGTATAAACTCTACAAGAAAACTTACATTCCATATTTTGAGTTACAGTGGCTTTATTATATTTCTTTCTTTCCATTGTGTTTAAGTTTTGCTTCTCTGTACCCAAAACTGTGGAAAAATGAGGGCATGTCTCGCACCAACAAGTCGCCAGATGCTCGTCATATCTGAGATTCACATGCATCTGCACACAAGGCAAGGCGCTGGGACTGTGACCTCGCCACAAACATTTTTAGCCTGCAGCTGGTGATGACAAGGTCAGAGTTTCCAGCTGCTGACAAGAGGCTGGTTCTGTGTTGGTGCCAGAACATAAAACTGGAGCGTGCTATTGTCCAACATGTTTGCGAGCGTGAGCATTACAATATAGTATAGATAAACTGTGACTTACTGCCAGTTTGTCATTTATCTTTCGACTACACTAAACAATATCAATTAAACATGGTCAGTAATCCATGGAATGTTCTTCTTTGTCACCCATCTGTTTTAATTAACACGGCTCCTCGAGTTTATCCTGAGAAACGACCACTCTTGAGCTACTACTAAAATAAAATTACAATACTACAAAAATACATCGAGACAGAAACGTTGCCAGACATAAAACAAATATATAAACCTTTTCAATGTAATCGTTTTAACATATAAACTGCCACTATTACCAAAGATCAATACTACTTAATTTTGTTGTCAGATATGATGTTCAAAAAACAAACTACGATTCAACAAATTTTTAAAAACTGAAAGGTTTGGAAGAAACAGGTTGTCACTTCAAAATATGTGAAAACTGTTTTGTAACCGCTTGATTTACAGAACAACGCCAAATGTTTTATGCGCCGATGATCGTAACAATAATAATAATGTGAATCCAACAATTTACAGCACCTGTAAATCAGATGTTATGGAATTCTTCAGTTTATATTTGCACTAAAATTCATGTCAAAAAGTTTAGTAAAAACCCAACGGACACCTGCTCCATCAATATCATCGTGGTCAATGGACACACAACAGATATAAAAATCATTGGTTTTTTAACTCACTTTTGACACAGCTGATTATCTAAGAGAATTTTAGTGCATTTACTCACCACAAAAGCTTCAAATTTTACAGTTTATATTTACCTAAAGTTTATAAAAGTGAAACATTCTTTCACATAAAGCCTATCTTATCAGATTGGAATGCTACATCATTCTTAGCAGTTAAAAGGTTCCCGCAGTAAGACCTACAAACAATATTAATGCTCAAGAGCACGTGTTTCCAAGAAAGACAAGGTGCATCATAAGGCCACAGCAATCTGCCGTCTGCCACCGAATCACACAAAGATCTCTCCGTTAGCTGCCACCACTGATCTTTGTGCAATAATAATCAGAGAGCAGCAGCACCAAAAGATGAGGAACACTTCTGTTTTAAATTCACACTGCCATACAACTAGAACCAACAGTTCCCATAAAAGTGCACCATAAATTTTGACTGACTAGTGCTGCAGATGATCATTAAAACTGTAATACATATCTCAACAGCTATAGTCAGAGCCGCCAATATGACTCGCACCTGCCCCAACTGCTATAACATCACAGCCCTCACATAGCTTGGCATTAGAAGTGTTCTATGGGACACTGTTGGAACCAACGACATTTAAAGCCCTCACTCCTACATTACAGGGGCTCAAACTTAATCACAGCTTTAATTTTTGTTCTTAATAAAACTCACACAGAGAGGCCACAGGCTGTCCACTTACACAGTCTACAAAAGCAGTGTTATTCAGCTCTCAAAACGAATCAGAGCAAATACAATGCAACAAGCTTCAAGAACACGATTCAATGTCCTGCGATTGAATATAATATGAGAAAGGATTAGATGGCAGGAAACCTTGATAAAAGAATCACAACTGTTAATTACTGAAAATATGAAAACTAACCCTTCCGTTAAGGATTTATCAGGTGTCCAAAATCAAAGCGAAAAGTTGGTGCACTATAACTCACTCAAATAGCGCAGTACTGAGCAGGTGGTTTGTAATTTTCCATTTACCGATTGCTTATATCTTTACTGTCTTCCAGCGACCACTTACATGCAGAAATTTTGGAAACTATCTTCAATACCTATGTCAGGGATTCCAAAACTATGGGTTGTAAACACCTTATGTGTACACAATACATTAACACTAGATCTTCTTTGTGTGTTAATATTATTTTAAAATACATCAACAAAAAGCAATGAGATACTAATTTTATAAACACATTAATTTTTTGACTACCTCAATTGTTTCCCTTTCTAAAAGAAAATTACTTGTGAAACAGTATGCAGAGGTCAAGGACTTGATGGCGGGTGTCTGGAAGAACCTGAGGAATTCTAACGGAAAAGTACTATTTTTAAATGAAACATATTGTGGTATGCCTGTCCAGTCATTGCTGTGGCCACTCTGGTTTACAAACACTTTACCATCCAGTACACAATTTCCATTTACTCTTTATTTTCTGTTGCTGTGCTCTTTCACCCCATAGGTTTATACAACACACACGACACACCACAATAAGGCGATTTTATTTAGCTGCTTCTTATAAAAGGCTGCTTGTCAGCAATCATCAGTCTTTGTCCTCCATAACTTCTCAGCCTGAACATGGCACAAAAGATTCAGTAGATACGTCAACTAAAATGTACTATTTTTAACACATTCATGCCAAACTGGGTTTGCCATTGGCATACCACATGGGTTCCGCCTCCTTCTTAAATGTTGCAATGAAACATTTTACTCAGTAATTTAATCACGATACCTACATCTCGTCTGTATGACAGAATTTTGTGAACACTTATATGATTCTCTGGTCTCCCTGGCACAAACGTGTCAGATTTGCCATGTAGCTGCAGTTATTAGCAGAAATATTCTTCTCCCTACCTTAAAACAGCAAACACATGAAAATACAATCTCTTAAATGAAAATGCAAAACCACACAATGTCAGTGGTGGTCATCGACAACTGAGTCCAGATTTAATAACGTGCGCTGGATATGCCAACATGCAGGCTGAGAAGTTTCCTAGTGTTACACCACATGGACAACTTTACAAAATCAATTTGTACAAAGTTTTCCTGAACTATTCATGCCCTGAGTTGAATTTCAAGCATACCATCTACATAGTCTTGCCTGCTTGTAACCCAAAGAAGGGGGGTGGGGGAGAAAAGGAAAAAAAAAACTTTGTTACCTTTTATGGGCCATGGCCTCATGTATACCATTTTTCTAACAATGTTGGAAGGATTATATTGGGCTGGAATGTGATTTCTTAAATGCCACATTGTTTAGCATACCTCTTTTAATACAGGATCTATACTGATTAAAAACAAAACATAGATCTCCAGCTTCAACACAAATTTCTTTTTCTTTTAATTTTTGGACAGTCTGACAAATATAATAGTCAAAAAAGTATCAAGCTTGACTCAGTAAAAATGTGTTTGTGATTTAAATGTTCTAGCCTGAGACCCACACAAGTTTCAGACTCAGGGCAATTAATTCCAAAGTTGTAATTGAAAAACTGAGTTGAGACAGACAAGTAGGAATCTAGCAATGCAACTTAAAATTGTCCACATGACAGCCAACACTTCCACCATGCATTAATATAAAGCTTCTTCTATCTACAGTCCTGCCAACTACAAGCAAGAGCACAAAACATGACCACTCCAAGGTCTACCATCTCATTTGAACATAACCGTATTGTCTTCTCATTCAGTTCCAACAGAGGAAATTGATAAAAACAAAGCCTGTCACTAATTTCCAGCACAGCATCAGTAACTGACTTAATAATAAGTAACATAGACATTAAATAACTCTGCTATTACACTGTAACATCCCTGCTGGCAGCAGTGCGTGTTCCCTTTTAATTATACTGTGTCAACTACAGAGGTCATGCAGCACTGAATAATAATAATAATAATAAAAAGATGATTGTGATTGGTGAGATGAATGGTCATGGAACTTTCCTGTAATTTACCAAAGCCTCAGACTGTACAGCACTCTGAGCTGAGATTCAAACTGTATACCTCCTGAATGAACTAGTTTGCCTACCAATGTTTGTTTTTTTTTTAAAAAAACTGAATTTTATAACTTACGTTTCCATTAATGACATTGTTTTAATTGTTATAGTTCCTGACTGTAATTTGTTCCACATGTCAACCTAACCTCGTCACTGACTTCAAGCACAACCCCACATATTCCACGTGTACAAACAGAATTCAATTATCTTTAAATTACCACTCTCTTTGAAACTAATGGTTACATGGTTAGTTGGGGATGTCTTCAAACTCCTTAAGCTTTGTTTGCCATTTACAGAGCAATGTAAAAAAAATATCGCATTCTGTTATAAGCTTTAATCACATAAGACACGTTTATGATAAAATACAGGATAATTATGAGTTGGGAAGAAAACAGGCATGACCCAATTTATTATTATTGTAGTTGTCTGATGGTCAATAACTTTTAATCAAGAGCCTGCTGCATTTGGGGGGAAGCAATTATTATTTTCCTGAAAGCAGTCAGAGTAGCAACTTTCCATTACACAAGCATTGCTCTTGTTCAGTTTCTTATTATAGAAGCCCTGAACTACCTTCAATTGTTTCACCTTTAAGGCACAACATTTCTCTTGAACTATTTACGATTAAAATACTGCTAAATCAACCACGATGCATACAATAGCCTCAAAATGAGTATAATTCATATAGTGGTCAGACTCCCCTGTGAAAATTAGCTGAGGTTTAGAGCAGAAATAACTTCTCAGTGCAAATGTTTATAACAGGAGACAGACATACTTATGAACACTAACTTTAGTTTAGCCATGTACGGAAATTATGAGACATGATGTGTTCTCCGATGTATCAAATTACCAAACAGTAATGAGGATGAACGGGTCTCTGTTAGGATGGTGCCATCCAATGAAAGGATGTGATGTGAGATGCAAACAGTTGATACAGCTGCATAAAAATTCAAGACTCGGTGTGCAGAATCCAGACAATCCGTAAGACGCAATGCTGCTGCAGGGGTAATTAACAATAGTTGCCTTTCCAAGGATCACTACAGCTACATATATATGCATAATAAAATGCTGTCACATTAACAAATTTAGTGTAGTGGCCATCTTACTACAACTCAAAAAAGTAAAATATGAACTCTCCTGTAACAGAACTAATGATTCAACACTGCCGATACCTGCCACCAAGCATGATCCTAAGCCAGTTAAATCCAGATGAATAGCAGTTTGGAAAATCAAGACAGGGCAATATCACAGTACATGTCTAAGGAAACACCGTAGGGATCAATAAATACGACAAAATTTAAAAAAAAATAAATGGGGCACCTGGTTGCATCTGCCTAAGTCAAATCTCCATTTGACTCCTCTTGAGTAACACTATGTGCTTGTCTTTCTAATTAGCAAGATTTTCAAGGCTTGTGTCCAAAAGAAAAAAGTACTTTCCTCAGGGTACTGAAGCTGTAGGAGATCCCCTCCAACGGCCCCGTATTACTGGCTGCACGTCAGCCACTGGACTGGTGCGCGGAGTGACGAACTTGCTAATTTTAACCTATTTTTCCGATTGGATAACTTGTTCGTCACTGGGTACCAGGCCTGGCTCAATGAAAAACCTCCGTCTCTGTTGAAAGTTCCCGGTTCTGTTGAATTTCTGTTGCTTCCTTTGCGATGTGGTCCATATAACCCGCAAGTCAAACAGCTCACGCTGTTGGAGATGTCTGATATGCTCTTTGCGTCTAACCTCAATGGATCTCCCAGTTTGACCTACATATACTTTCCCGCATTCACGTGGAATATGGTACATGCCGGGGACTTTCGGACACAAATCTTCCTTGAACGGCCTGACCATGTTTATATTTTTTCTTTCGCGGAACATGAACCGTCTTGACGTCACGTTTGGCTACAAGCCTTCTGATTTTGTTAGAAATGGATTTTGATATTAATTTTGCCCACAGGGACTACATAAAAATTATATTTTTAAAATGGCTGATTATAAGCATGCTTCATATTTTCTTTTAGACATTCCTCATGTACTTCAACTATTAACAGTGTTACTCTTACTTATTAATGTCTTTGCTTATGATAAGATGACCTTTCCAATCTCTAACCAACAAATCTGAGGTTACACTCACAAAAAAAAGAAACCAACTTCCAACAGGTTAAGCCACTTGTTAATCATCAGTAGCTGAGGAACTTGGAAAAGCAACAATTCGGCAGGTCTTGGCTACAAATATCTGTACTATATACAAAAATAATAATAATAATAATAATAATAGGGATAAAGTAACATCATTATAAAAAATACAAACAATGACACAAACTGAAGCTGTATAACCATTGCAATAAAATATCAATTGTTTTGCAAGCTTTCTGTTGCTTGGGAAATGCTATGCATTTCATAACATAATAATAATAATAGTGTACACAAAAACAAAAAAGAGTTTTCCATTTTGTGGAAAATATCACTAGTAAACTGAAATAATATTGCATTATATAGTAAAGCAAAAAATAAAGCGTTTCTTAAATATATGCATAACATAAACATGCAACACATCCTCAAGACTGACAAACCCTTTTACTGCTACGCAAAAATTTACAACTTTTAATCAGGCCTTGATTACAAGCCATGGGAAACCTGTGCCAGGCGCAATAGCAACTGTAAACTGTGGCACAAAGCAAACCCGACTATTATATTCACAGCGTCAGAAATTCAACTCTGTGAGAGAGGAGATTTACATATCTTCTCTTTGAATCCTATAAAATGCCTTGAATGGTGAAAACAAATGTTTCTCCATTTAGATTACACGCAAAAATTACTGCCAAGCAATGAAAGGGTTTCCAGCTAAATGTTCTGAATGTGTAACAATATCAATGCGAGACTCAATCATATAAACATGAGGAGCTTGACATTTTCTTTAAACTATAAATAAATAAATAATTTCAACTGCTGTCATTTCATGATGATACTGATGTACTGCCTCCTCACAGGTAGGCAGCTCTGCGACATTTCTTGTCCATACAATATATTGCGCAGTTTCTTATATTAACAGATCATGCGATTATCACAAATGCTATCATTTTTCCTGTACTGGACAGCTTTGCCTGAGCAACACTTAACATGTCATACAACTTTGTTACTAAGAAGTTTCAGACACCGCGTAGTCCGAGTCCAAGTTTAAAGATCAACTGAAGAAACACTGTGCATCATTAAGTAGCACAAATGGAAGCTTAGAAATTTCAATTAACAATTATGACTACATCATCAGGCAATTATTACACATTTGCACACCAATAATAAAATATTAGTGAACGTCAGTGAGGATAGCTGGTGTCATGGCCCGGTACATCACACATGACACCCAACTGTATTATAAAACCCAGCGATAGGTCAGTTAATAGTAATCTGTACCTCCCAAATCCAAAGCAAATGATCTCAATCACTTCTGACAAAGGCAGGAGGTGACTTCTGGTGGCAAAATACAAAACCACAGAAAAAACAAGTTGATGGGCAGCAACAACTGACATATGTTAATCTTACAAGGCTAGGTTTGACCTTGCATGCAAACAACCATGTCAAGTTCCTTTCACTTTCTCACGCTAAAGAGATGCACGTTACAGAATCATTCACTGTGTGCAACAAGACAGAAGTGCATCACTGAAAGACACATGACCCCGGACGGTCAGAAGTTGAAAGTGCGCTGTGCTTGTAAGTTAGAAGCAACGACTGTGTGCACAAACATGAGAGATATGTCCAAACTTACGGCAGTTCACCTTACCAACGCACATAATGGTGAAATAATTTATCATTCTGATACACTGTCAATTGCAAATGTTCGAAGAAAGAAGATTCTTACATACATTTATGCTTTAGTTTCACTGCTGTTTTAATAAGAATTTTTATTACAGCAGAGATAACGATTTTACGTGCAACTAATACGACCGTTTGCCGAACCACCTACAAAACATTTAAGTAACTCCTTATTTAAATTTCAAGGACATGACCAGAAAATATATAATTTATCAACCTAATTTTCTTACAATTGTTTCACGATTATAACAGGCTTCCTGGAGCCTTAAAAATTGCACTAACGATGGTTAACTGTGTCTGAAGTGGAGCAAAACCAAAGCTGACTAGTACTCTACGCAGCTGTCGAAGCTTCATCTCAGTACCAGGGCACAAATATCCTTTCAAGGGCACAATTACACATGTAATATTTACTACTCTGAAACCAAATGCTCTCAACTGAAACAAAAGCATTACTTAGAGAAGAGAAGATTTAACAGCAGACTTTTCAGACTTAAACAGACCAATGGCACCTGAATACAGCAAATTCTTGTAACAGCACAAGTACTGCTACGGTACGCCTGAAATCACATCAAAGGACTGAAAAGGGTTAATGAAACGGATTTTCAAACAGGCATTCTCCAACAAATTGCAGGTCTGAGGTATGAATTACTTGGCATCTGAGACTGAGAGAAGCACACGGCACAATTCTCGCAAAATAAATGACAAAAAGTTGCAAGGTGGGCAAACCTCACATTCAGAACAAGAAATAATTCCACTTACAGCAAAAAAAAAAAAAAGCTCATTTTGAGCTAAAAGGTGACACACGTGGCTGGTTGAACAAGTAAATTGCTGCCGTGACGGTTGGCATCTCCATCACAAACAAAAATATTTGTACGCAGGTTTAGTTGTTGCACATCAAATTTGTACAATAAATTTTTGTAAATGGTTGTACATTTTCACAGGGTTGGCAGCCCTGCATAGGCACTGGAGGTCTTGGTTCCTGGTTCAAATTCCGCACAGAGTAAAAAGCTGAACCGTGCACGACACATTTCACTTGTTCATGTAGTATCAAAGCACTGATGTGGAAACAAAGCTGTTGACAGGGACGTCACCGACGTACGATTAAAAAACCGAGACGCTCTGTCACAATCAGCATGACAACAGATACTACCAAATTTAAAATTTCTAGGTCAAAAGCAACTCACGAGTGACGTGACATCCATGTCATATAACACTGGCATGCCATTCCACTCAACAACCATAATTCTACTGTGCTGAGGTGGTCTATTCAGTGGCGAGTTCCCCCGAGTTAAAGCAGAACTGTCCAATCTTCGGGTTTTATTATCAGAGAGATAGCTATTTAGCCACCGAACAAAGGTGATTGAAGTTTATGCTATTATCATATCTCCAATTTATAACTTTTGAAGTAATAGACTGATTTTCATGATAATCTTATATATATGATTCCCTTACACTAATTTTAATATAGTAGCACGTGGTTTGTAAGTCTAGAATAAAAGTAGAACCACGTAACATTTTGCATGCTGATAACAGAAGCTGTCTCTGTGCTTAAGAAAATGAGCTGCAGATAGAATGGGAGCAGGGAGGTATCACAGAAATCATTAACCTCTGCAGTTGATGGAGGTGCACAGTCAGCTTCACTTTCCAGCCAATCATTTCTCAGGAGAGAGCTTCAGGGATATCCTAACACTCTAAAGCAAATAGAATTAAATAAAATATTTTCAATTTCCAAATTTTCAGATTTCAATTTGTTCCATGCCAGTTTTGCCAAAAATGATGCTAAATAATTGTAAAAGCATTTACGTAAGAACAGAATACGTAGTGTTACTATAATGATAGAAAATACACGAAAGAGACAAAGACGTAAGACTAGTTCATGCACTTCTTTCACCTTAAATCTAATAATAATGACAAATTTCTTATCACCAAATTTATGCCTACTGTGGAAGGGAATATCCCAATGTATGCTGCATGATACCGTTTCCACAAGCAGTGCAAGATACTTCATCCAAACACACGTGCATCAAGTGGTGCACTATTACATCTACTGTGAGATACCTGCAAAACTTCCCTGGTTAAGTTGCAGCTGCCTCAGAAACTTGATGCAGCCATCACTCCATTACGCTTCAACACAGTTCTGTTACAAGAAATGTCTATGTTGGTTGGTACTGAGCCAGACAGCGTTTGACCAACGCTACCATTCTTAATGGACTTCCCACCACCTGGTGACAAAGCAGTTTCTGGTCCATAGCAATTGCCTGTCATCATCCTGTCATCGTAAAGTGAAAATCTGGCACCGGACTTCCCTTTGCCGCGTATCCGCCTCACGGATGGGGGGACGTCGCCAGGCGTTTTAATACGAGAATTAGGATCCTTCAAAAGGCGCGTGGTCGAGTCAGAGTTCCGAGTGCCAAACACTTGCTGGAAATGATCCTCAAGGCTTTGTCGTGAGCCGGCATTTGGCTTAATGAGCGGCAGGGTTGATGGTCGGCGGTTTTTGGATGTTTTGGAGACCTCTTCCTCGTTGATACTCTTGTTGTTCTGGGTATCTTCATTGCATTGGTTTAATGGAGACATAACTGATGTCACCACCCCATTCTTCTTCCCACCTGCTGGGAGGAGGCATACCTGAGTCTCCATTATCATGGGTGATTTCTTTAGGGCTGGTGTTAACCCATTCTGGCGGACTAAAAGATTTGACTTGGACTCATCACTTTCAATCAGAGCATCACTGTCTTTATTCACATTTGACATCCTGTTAGTCTGTTCACTGCCACATCTGTCTTTGGCTGTGTACATTCCAAAGAGCAAATACTTCTTCGAGTCCAGCAGTTTGCGTAGTCCTCCCCACCCACCGCTCCTGCCCCAGTTGCCCCACCTTGATGCACTTTTGTTTCCATCACTCAAGGCAGAACCATTCCCAGGAATGTTTGGCTGCTTGGGGATGGTGGCGTACGTGGTAGTGTTACTGGAATCATACACAGCATTCTGCACGTAAGGAATGGGCGTGGCAGGACGCAGACTGTTGTTGTTCACACTCTGCGACATGCCCAGGTAGTCATGTGATACCAATGACTGAGACTCAAATGATGCCATGTACTGGCCAGCGGCATGCTTAGAGGAGCGGTCCACCAGCGTGTTGCCATTGCAAGACAGCTCCTCGTCTGACGGAGCCTGTAGCATCAGGTTCCGTTCCATGCATGGGTTTCGCCCCTGGTATGGTTGCAAGGCCCCTCGTGACAGGGACTGAATGCCTGATGACACACCGTAACTGTTTACAAGTGTTGCCGTGTGATTGGAGTTCTTGTCTGCAAATTGTAAAGCAACATACTACGTTACAGGATGACAATAAAGTGGCCTTACATCAAGGAACAGATCCAAGTCTTGGACTGTCCAAAGTCAGACTTAAATTTTAGATAACCAAATTTACCTAGAGGCATGGGTTCAATTCAAAGTATACACTTACATGATGGGTCCGGGTGTGGCTCAGATGGGGACATGGTCACCATTGTTTCTACAGTTCCCTCCGATATGGTTGACTCTCGTGTGTCCTTACCAAATGTGGCACTGCTCTGGCTTCCAGACCGAACAGAGCAGCCTACAAACACACCACCCGCAATTACACATCTCTGAATTAAGAATCTTTCCAAAAAATGACAGAACCCTTCCTTTACACTCTAATTATCTTAAACATTGCACATGGTCCAAAGTCTATTTGATACACTCGGCACCTTAAGATGTTAAATATAAATGGGGTACCTGTATCCTCCCCTGAATCCAGTAGCAGCTGCCTGTTTGAGTCGCCCAGCAATCCGCTGGACACAACTGCGGCTCCTGTATTGTTATTTACACTGCTGCGCACAGTTGCGACAAGCTGGGCTTGTTGTCCGCTGTTAGGAAAGGTGGGGTTCACTGTTGGACTAACTCCTGATACATACATTGTTCCTGCAAGAGACATACAGCAATGAGGAACTTACAGCCAGCGACTGACAAATCCGAAGTCGTCCTAGCAAAGAAACAACCAAAACACGTGCACATGCGCAAGCGTGCACACACAATCTGCAATATTTGTTTCAAAGAAAACAGCTCATCTCTATTACAAGGGTCAATTCTTTCATATTTAAGTAAATAATCACTGTTTATTCTGAGAATCCGAGGAGAACTTCTAAATACGTCTGCGGGCAAAAGGAAGGTGTATTTAATATTGAAATAAGTGGTACATATAGGAACTGCTGGGCTTTAAAATGTTATGAGTACTGTATTCTGCTCATAAGATTAGTTGGAAATGTACCACCAAAAAATAAAAAAGTTACAGTTCTCAGCACATATAAGTTTCTAAGCTGAAGTTCTAGCAGGAACTTCAAATTCAGCATAGTGATATCACAAGAAACATCGATACGAATAATGGAAAGAACGCGAAAACAGAACAGAATTTGTTTTGGTGATGAACCATAGACATTTGGAACAGAAGATAGTGCTTTACAGCACCACATATTATACGGCACCTCTCTGGCGGTCCCACAGTGTTGGTAATTCCTGGAGCCGTTCCTCGACGCAAAGTGCAGTGAGTCTGGCCTCCGCATCCTGGTCCCAGCAGTCTTCCACTGTCTCCCGCACCAGCTTGACAGCAGTCCAGTCACGCCACAACTCAGGGAACAAGGGACGTGCCTTATGGCGAGACACCAGAACCTGCATCTGTTCAAATGTGGGGTGGTGACCTGTAAAGGCACAGTTCTGTAACTACCTTCATAATCAGAGCAAAGTCTCATCTTGACCACATTAAATCAAGTTTGCTCACCAACTTCAGCTTCAAATGGCTGTCTGTATGGAGGTGTCTCCGCACCACTCTGGTACAGGTCCGAACATCGCGATGCCAACTCCCAAAGAACCAGACCCAAGGCATACACATCTATCTGTTTCAGCGATGATTCACAATCCCTGAGATTTACCGCTCCCTCCAACACTTCAGGTGCCATGTAGCGCAGCGTGCCCACCTGAAACAACCAGTACAATGGAAATTCTATCTACGATACTGAATATTCTTTGCGCAGTTCACGGTTATTCAGATAAAAAATTAATTTTGGCTTTCAAGCAAGCAAAAAGTTCATTACCAAGTTCACAGAGTCCGCTACTGGGACATACCCCTGGCATTTAACATTTTAAAAATCCATTTCTGTAAAGTAACAGTTACTCACATCATTAATGGACTTGGTTTCTGCATGTTGCTCTTCCCCATTGTGGAAATACTTAGAACCAGAGATTTTCATAGCAAAACCAAGGTCACACAGGCAGCAGGACAGGTCTGCCTTCACCAGGATGTTACGGGAATTCAGGTCCCGGTGACTGACGCACGGTTTCAACTTGTCTGGAAGCAGGATGACACGCAGTCAGTCAAACGCCACTCGGATACGAAAACACGAACATCTAATATGTGCACTGCCACTTACCTCCTTTTCTCACATCTGTGTGTAGGTGGGCAAGGCCCCTCGCTACAGTTAAGGACATCTTGCAGAATGTGGGCCAATCCAACACATTCGTTCTGAGATAGTCTTGCAGACAACCATTTGGGGCATAAGACAAAACCAGCAGATACTCCAAACAGTTTTCTAAACTCTCTCGTTCAACATAGCCTGCAAACAAAGCGGTTCCTAAGATTCCAAACAACTGAAACAAGACAACTGAGCACGTAACTTGAATCTAAAAAGTACACCATCCACTGGTGTGGCCAATTGCTAACCAAAGTAGGTAAGGAGGGCAGGATTGTCCATAAATGGAAGGCAGTAGATGTCACGTTCATTGTAGAAGTAGTTGCGATAATGGCTGGGGAAGATCTTTACTGCCACCTCCTTGTCATTGACCGTTCCCTTCCACACTGACCCATAACGACCCTGACCTGCAACAGAACTCCGTCATATTAACGATATTCTAAATTGCAGCTAAATTTGACACAACAAAAACAGCTAAACACTCAGTAACGTAATTGATAAGTATTCCTGGAGGAGAAGGGAGGAGGAGGAAAAGATAGAGAGAATGCACCTATTACCCTGCTGCTTCCTAACCAATTCACGAATCAGAAGAGGGCCGAGACACTCATTACTCACCGACAGTATTGGAAAGTTTGAGGTGCTCAAGAGCATAGCTGCCAGAATGAAGGCCATTGGCACCTCCATTCTCCATGAGATGGACGGCATCAGGTGCTGGTTTGCAGACGCCCATGGCACCACCGTGACAGAGCCGGTATACCAACACACCCATCATTACCACCACAAATGTGCCCACGCACACCAAAGGGATGATCCAAGTAAGCTTGTCTGTAGCCGGCTGCTCCAGAAACTCTGTTGCTGAAATATTAGGACCACAATGTTATGAAACTGCGTGTGTGTAAACTGATAGGGTTAAAGAGCACCCTCAAATTTGCCCTTAAAAGGGCTCGTTCCTATTCTCACTCTCTCTGTCCTCCTGTGTCTTCGTGCTTCGAGATTCCGTACTGGCACAGACCAATTCCTCCTCATTCCTAGACTCTTAATCAAATTCAAACACAATTCTTACCTGGGGACTCAATATGGGAATCATCTGCCTGGGAAGCGACGTACACGTCAGACACATTCATGTTGCACAGATCTCCGTTGCAACAGCAGAACTTGGTGTTGTTTAGTGCTTTTGGTGGTTTCTTGTTGGCAACACATGCGTTCTGATGGCAGTCTTGCTTGCCTGACACTTCCCAGCATCCTGAAAACGCAAAAAAAGCAATGACTGAACACTCAGTGATCAAATACATATCGCGGTTGCTGATGCGCAACAGTCTGACATTAAAGTACATGACAAGCATTCTGGAGATACCCTGTCCAAACAGCACGCTGCACTTATCATGGTTTTGTGTAGTGGTACCCAGTAATTGATAAGGGAGCATTCTGAAAAGACTGAAAATATGTCTATGAATGATAAAGATCAATAACACCAATACATGTAACTATATAAATAAATATACACCCTGTGCCTGTGACAGCCCACACCATCCAGTCGCATAGCGCTCACCACAATGTTGAACACAGCGACGTAATTCTGAACTTTGCTTAATGGCTGATACAAAGTTCATCATAATAGGGCAACTTTAATCAGATTGGTGTTAAGGCATTGCACTGATGTTATGATTCATAAAACTGATCTCATTACCAGTTCCAGTACCCCAAGGCTTCCTTAACCAGCAAGTAACAGATGATGGCGAGTTCACAGGTCATTAACACTTGTGATCAACTACGAAGATTGTTTAGCGTCAAACGAACTGACAATGAGAGGTTGTTTGTGTACAGCAATCAGCAAAAATGTGGCCCTATTTAAAAGAATTATTCCAATATTGATATGAAAGTCTTAAGAAAGACAAAAAACCAGTCATGGGTACAATCAAGTTAGGTTAGGTACCGAGTCAAATGCTCGCTAAGTATGACAGGCGACGGAAATGGGTAATGTCAGTTAAGAAGACATGAAGAGTAAAGCATATATTTCTAAATTTATTTAATAATGACATATCAACTGCATACATCATAACACATTTAATACTGAATAAAAGACTTAAAAACTCGTAAGGTTATCCAGCCTGTTTAAAGACACAACCAGCCTGGCATTTTCCAAAAGATCTTACTTTCTCTTAACACCAAATATGCGTAAGGATACGAGTTAAAATAAGCACGACCTATGCGATGGCGTGCTCTGTATGAGCACGACGAGTCTGCAAACTGCACTGCAACGTACCCAACATGCCAAAAAGTGTATCAGGAACAGGCTCACGTAGCCTACGATTTACCATCATGCATTGTACAAAGTGCAAGAACTGCAAGGGTGGAGTATTCATGTTAGCCATGTTAATTTGGTTAACACAAAAGTTCTGCCCTTACAGAAACGTCACGTACCAATCTATGTACTTATTTCATCTTACATACCACAAAGCAGACTTCAAATGAAATTTAATATCGAAATAAAACTTATTTCTGGACACTGCACAGCACTCGCTTCTAACCTCACCTCTGGCCCGAGTGTGGGGATAATGTTCAGCTACTTTACAGCAAGTCGTAATTGCCATACACCAATGGAAAATAAGACGTTTAAAGAAAAACAAAATTGAAGTGCTTTATTATGTAAAGAGCAGATATGTATAAATTAAAAACTGTGTGAAGATATTCTCAAATGGTCATGTTATGTGTTGTGGTGAAGCATTCATGTCAGAATGGCATGTATAGCAAGATAACGCAGTGAAGTCCCTGCTATCTGACTTACATTTCAACTACATGCATCATATCTAATCACAACAAAGCACCAGACAGTGACTCGAAGGTCATCTCTTAATCCCCATGTCGGCAAGAATTTTAATTGCTTCTCCAAAACAGCCAAGTACAACATAATTCTCAATCCCTTAATTTTAAAGAATGAATAAGATATTTCTTACTGCCATATAAGTTCACTCTTTTACTTTAATAACATGAATAAGCAAACAAACAAATCAGATGTGAACTTCAGACAACCAGGGTTCAATCCCCAGCAGCGACAAAAGATTTTTCTTCTAGGTTTTGTGTCTGGGGCCTGCCCAGTCTCCTATCCAATGGATAATGGGGGGCGTGACCTTCGCCAAGGGGTAAAGAACAGCCGTGGCATGACCCTGACCACTCACCGTCATCTAGTGCACCCCTGACGAGCTTTGGCACTCAGCCCTCTTTTCAGTGGGTACCAGCGTTCCTCCCTCAGAGGTAACGTAGCCAAGGAAAGAAGTTTACCATTCACATCTACTGCTGGAATGAATGTATGGAGCTTACACCTCCACTCCCAACTACATCTTCATGGCATGGTCTTTAGTTAATCATAGGGACGGCTTTAAAATCAGCATTTCAACATGTAGTGAAAGCTGCGGCACCCTGGATGAGCAGAGGGGAAAGAGGGAAGTGTCTAGACGTCAGATCAATAACCATGTGTATGTACTATCACTGCAAAATGCAGTGACCCTCACTTTCAACATCGACCGTCAGCTGTTGCACCGAGACACAACACTAGAAATGTTGTGAGGGCCTTGAATATTTTCTGTATACGACCTTAATTAATGAAGTAACTCTCTGATAGCAGAACCCAAAAGTTCAATAACGCAAATACCAAAGTACAACGCTGAATGTATCATCAGCCACTTCGATTCATTTTCCATTCCTCTAGGCAATAAGATTTTTTTTCATTTACAGAGCCCAAAGTGACTGCGTTCCACAAGGTTTCCCCACCAAAATTTTGTATGCATTCCTT
This sequence comes from Zootermopsis nevadensis, assembly GCF_000696155.1. The sequence continues at coordinate 1,011,033 of NW_019059822.1, forward strand.
GTCTCTCTGAATCCCCAGTACCCTCCTAAATTTAACTGTACCACATCATGACTTGTACCCTCATTACGTTTTGTGACTACGTCCATGAGCAGAGGCCTTGAGAAAGATGACAGTCACTCAGCTAGTCAAGATATTCCCCACCTTTTATTAAACCTGAAGGTTAACTATCATGTTAACAACATCCCCAAAACTAGCCTATCCTGTACCAGATGAATCCACGCAATATCTTAAACCCCTACTTTTTTTTGGTACAATCTTATCCCTGCGATGTGCCTATTAAAATCTCTACGCCCCTCCACATAAAACCAAAGAACAGCTGAAATTTCGTTTTCGGGGGTTTTACATTTCTCGATACATTTTGAAAAGAGGTCAGTGGTGAAAAACAAAGTTAAGGCCTACATGGGTTTCTGCGCGCCTGACTAAATGGCGAGTTCCAGGGTGGGGACTCCCAAGCAAGTCGCGTAACGTGGGGGGATCCTCCACGATGACGTCATTACGCAGTCAGACATACCGTCAAGGGAAAGATGACTGACTCAACAACTCTGTCGTCACTGCAGACGATACCAAAGGTCAATGGACAAATTCTGCTTTGTCCTCTCATGGCAGTCGAGGGGGAGACAGATACTAGCGAAGCATTTAATGAGAGATGCCTGGAGGATACAATCAGGACCTATTCAAAAGTGTACTGGAGGGGAATGGGGACTTCCAAGTCGGCAGAACACGGAACCGCCACGATGTTCCATGCAGTCAACAAGTGAACGTGATTTAAGCTTACGATATTGATCGTGCATGACTACATAACCTAGCCTTGTATCATGCAGACACACTACGCGCTGGGCGAACAGGGTTTGCCCCCTCCGACCCAAACAGGGATGCACAAACGTTCTCGACATTCGTCTTACATCACTGACAACACGAACTGGCAGACTTTCAGGTCAAAGATTTCGGCACCCCAAAAAATCAACATTTATCGATATCTTCCTAATACCTTAACGTACCAAATTTGGTGAAATTTCTGGTTCTAACGACGGCGAGAATAAATAAAACTCTTCTAGGATGTTGCGCCGTTTACCCAGTTAGAAGTTTACCGACGTTTCGGATGTGCTTACTGCATCCATAATCATGGCAATTATGATGGGGGAAGAAGTAAGCACTCCTGAAACGTCGACAAAGTTCTACCAGACTAAATGGCGTCACAGAAAATATCACAATCGATTTATTCACAGCCGTGAAAACCTGAAATCTCAGATTTCGAAATCGAATCCATGTTCTCCACATATTTTAAACGAAAGTGACATCCTGTAAAATGGTGAACAGATGGAATAATAAATGTACTTCCTACAAACTTATCGTCGCTTTGTAGACCATCCAGACGTATTATTTCTATTCCTCGCTTACAATAAACCATGTTCGTCTGTCTCTCTTCTCGTGTGCCTTCCCCCTGCCCTCCCTGGCTCAAGCTTCCACCAAGTACCTCACGGTGATCTCTGTTTTTTTTTAAATTTTATTTTATATAACTCGTTTCCAAACAGGGATGCAGGGAGGGCCAAGCCGTCTGGTAAGACAGTCTGAGCGGCCATTATAGACGCATCTCACTCTGCCCAGGGCAGTTTCTATACGTCGCGGTCCCTCGTATTCCAGAAGTTTCGACTTCAGCTTATCCTTATATACTCCGTGGTTTTTCTTAGTCATGTGAAGATAATTCTGTAAAAACGCCTCAAAGTATGTCATGACCACTTCTTTGTTCATTATCATTCCATTGTTTGACGTTACATGCCCTCTGCTGTTGACAAAGTGCCGACGCCCCAGTGCGTTTTGGTATTTCACGACGATTAAAATGTCGTAGATATTAATTACGTGAACGATATGATGATTAACAAACAAAGAATTGGAAACAAGCTGTTGTGGCTTAATTTAAGGAAGTACTGAAGAAAACCACGAATGGCTGCATTCGGGATAACCAGATATCCGGTATGGGATTTGAACCCGGAAGAAATTACACAACTTCATGTGGCACGATTATTCTGAACGGCAATCCGAAAATGAAATGGGAACTTTTTAAAATAACGATAAAAATATACAGGCCAGTGGGTTTTAAAAAGAACGTTTCTTTAACAATGTGTTCTTTTCACAATACGAAAAGAGTGTCCAAAGTCCAGAAATCCACCTTCAAGGCAAAACAAAACATAACATAACCTAACCTCACAATCAGAAGCTGGTGGTGGTTCCTAATTTTTTGTACTGTGTCAGCTTATCTTTTCTGTCCGGAGTTTGCTTTGTGTCTAGACGCCTATTATCACTAGACCCGTGCTAATCAGAAAACGCCCTCCAAGTGTCTCGTGCGTTCACCTCCGCCATGAGCCCACATGACGTTTTACACAAAGAAACTAACAGATAACATTTTGTCTCATCATACTGTACACATTCCCTTCATCAACAATGTACATTACGCGATTATTCTACATAACCTATAAACGTAGATTTCAAGACACACAAAATCTAATTATAAGCACGCAACTCCTATTACCACACAAAAATACACACTTAACATGCAAATTGGCATGTTTAACAAAATTTATATAAAGAGTAATTCACGAAGCAATACAGCCAGCTTACAAAAAAAATCACGAACAACCTTTCCCCCGTCTAAGATAGGTCTATTTTTAACACGGGTATTTCATAACAGATTCAGGTACATAAACGTTGTCCCTGGCGTTCAAATACGAACCCAGGCTGTGTGGGCCCCAGAGCCGGTCTGGTCGTTGTGACAGAGTAAGAAAATTAAGCCCCGCCCAGAAATTAAAGTCACTTAAGCAAATTATGTTACTGGGCTAAAAAGATTTTCAGTTTATATACTTCTGCCCTTTCGTAAGTTTATATCGATTAATCGGTACACCACTGGGGCTCTATCGATCCAATTGTCTCTCTGGGCTCACGTGCTGGATGCTGAAAAAACGTCACGTAACTCTGTATTTTACCCATGTTGTCTCTTTTTCAGTTTTGCAAGGTTAAAGAAAATAAAAATTTCCATTCAATTATAATCATTTCCCATTTTCAGACAAAGGCAAAACGAAAATCACATAAAAACAAAAAATCTTTATTTCGATATACCGATCGATTGTTTGTATTTATCTCGAAATATGCCGTATAACTCGAATACGAACATTCATGTAAGAGTAACACGTAACTCATTTTCACAGTCATATTAATGTTGATGAATTATTTGTTTGTGGTTTATTTGATGGAAGGACTGAGGAAAACCACGAAAAAACCCAGTCAGGATAGCCGGTCTACCGAGTACGAAGGTCGCTTGAAATAAGACATCGTCACATTGAACACAAGTCGCTGCTAAGAATATTATCACGACAGACAGAAAGAGAATCTTGCTTTTTGTTACAGATTTTGCTGGCCTTATTGAAAGGCGTCTGTCACATGACGGTCCTAGATTCTTTTTGTCACACATTCAGACCGTGTCCGCCGACATCAAAGTCCCTCATTCCGGTCCCGTGATTTAACAGAAGGCATTAAGAACAGAACACGTCACCGAGACGCGTAATGACGTAAACAGAATGGTCAGTGCTCAAATGGATGTAAATGCAAACACACAATTTTTTTTTTCCGTCACAGAAACGAAATCGTGAAGAGACAGACCAACAATGGGGCAACGTCTTCTACGAAAAGGAGCGGTGGTGTGATGGGGATTGCATTTCAAGACACCAATTAGGAAAGCCAGTCACTTTACTAAACTAAACATAAATGTTTATTTTTAATCTCACTGAATGCTCGCTAGAAGCGAAAAAGTGTCACAGAAAAGTCAAAGAACTTATATAAATATTTACCTGGCAATTTTGAAAAAAAAAATATATATATATATATATATACATTTTTTACGATGAGTCATTTCCAGGAAACTGTAAATTTGATTTAGATTTTGAACGCTGCCAGAAGAGGTGTGTTCTCTGTTTCCACCGTGGCACTGTCACAAGGAACGAGTTATCTCGTACGTGGCTCTCGGAAACACGTTTTCAGACACCTTATTACGACATTTTCAGTAAAATGCGTCCTGAATATAACGGTATATATGATACAGAACTGCAATTGTAATTACGCATGAAGATGGCTGGCTGGATCATATCAAGATTGTTCACTGCAGTCGAGTAAGTGCCAGTGGAATTCGGTCTCGCTCACAAAGGCGTGTTTGTTGACGGCACTGAGCTGAGAAATGGCCCAAGTCCGTCGCTGCACTTCGCATTGCATTAACACAAGCAGATGCGAAGACAGAAATTATTTCCCGGCACTCTATTAAATACACCCGGAATCAAAAACCCAACCAAATAAATTTTGATTGATAAACAACAAAATAACATTCTACGTCAAGCAAAATTTTTTACATTACAAGCGGTTTCTAAAAAAATCGACAAAATCTCGTGTAAAGTATCATTTAAATCAGAGGTGTATAGTCCAAAATCAAACTCTCCCACAAACTTTTAGTTTAGGTGCTAAGTATCAAATTTAATTGTAATCTAATTAACATTTTGAGACACAAATAACAACGGCAAACTCAACATACTGAGACAGATGAATCTGAATCAAAACTATCTCGTCAAGATTCGTTTTGAATAACAAGGGCAAACTCAATACTGGGACAGATGAATCTGATTCAAAACTATCTCGTCAAGATTCGTTTTAATATTATCCTCCCATCTAAGCCTAGGTCTTTGTAGTGGTCTATTCCCTTCAGACTTCTCAACTAAAATTCTGTATGCATTTTACAATCCCACCATGATTTGCTCATCCTAATATCTGATAAACAGTGAAAAATCACACTTCCATCTTCTTGCTATGTTAATGACGAGTTTGAATTTGACTGGTCTCTGGGTCACTCTTGCTCCCAGCTACTTCAAGCACTGACAAAACCAAGTAAGACACAAAAAGTCTCTCCTTGTAGCCACCACATGTTTATCTAGCCCCATTCTGTTTTTTGCAATTAAGAAAGGGAATCAGTAATGGATTCAATAAAAACACAGCAATGCACATTGCAACACACATTCCAAGAAGCGTGTCACAAACTTCAAGTGTGTGTCCATAAAGGAATTAGCTCTCATGCTCAGAATTTCAGCACCGACTAATTACCCAGGGACGACAGATGAGTGTGGACCAATGGTGGAACGATGATCAGAACGAGAAAACTGAGGAACACAGAAAAAAACCCGTGTCCGCAAATTGCACGCAGGATATTAAGCTCTGAGCAAATTACTTAAAAATTCTTGGGACACTTCTTGTATCATATTAATTTGAGTGTCTCTAAGATTTAATGAAAAAATTCCACCCAAAGCACAGTGCCGACTGATACGGCCACTTAACGACGGATTAAGGGTACAGGAGGACGAGTTGGGACATCCAGATCATGGGAACTAAGTTTATTCGTCAAGGCCTGTTACGACGACAACAGAAGGCTCGCTCCTTGGTCACAGATTGGACCAAAGTACCAAAACAGCATTGTCTGGGTGGCCCAAATCACAAAGAAAACTCTGAGAGTTTACAAGATAAAATGTGCTATCGCATATTTTCATGACCATTTTTTAAAGATAATATTACAGATATCAGGTGGTACTGAGATATAAAGCTCTACGAGACTGCTTTCAATTTGGAAGGTAAATAAATGATTTGAAAAATACTGTATAATGACGTTCCTGTGTCGCGGATGACACGCAGACAAAAATTTCTCGCCTCAACAAAATAAATAAAAAATAAAAAATAAAGGTAGAAAATAGTAAAATCTCTGCGGTAACACAAGAAAGTGAGAAGGTATTTTGCAGAACTTGCCAGCCTAATACGAATTATACCGCACAATATGATAATATCAATTTCCTTCACAACTTTAAACATGGGCAACAAATTTCTTACGTGCAAGACAAAGCAATACCAGCAAAATCTGCCCTGTCAAAACAGAGAAGCAATAAACACTTAAAACAGGCCAATTTACAAAAATGTATTTTTACACATTCTGTTAATGACAGAATTCACAATTTTTCCCCAAAAATATCATAAAATTTGTTAATTTAACATGAAACAAAAGAATTCTTTGATATATTTTACTTATTTTCTTTCACACTGTACCCTTTTTGGGGCCAAGCCCTTGAATTGCTCTCTCACACACACATCTGTCAAAAATCCCACAACATAAAACCTGCAACTTAAAAAGTTTTGACAGAACAAAGAACAGCGTTATACTCACCCTGCCCCAAGATGCTGGTGCCATTGGCCTCCTCCTTCCACAGAGCATAACAGAAGTTGGAAGCTTTCTTACATTTCTCCTGCTGCTCTGGAGCACTTCCCTGCACCAAACAGAGAACTAGCGTATTAATCATTCCACTAAAAACTTTATCATCGGTGGCGAGAAGGAATAAAACAACAGTAATGACACAGTTTCACTTTAATTCACATCTATTTTTCATGAGCATTCAAGTTGGATAATGTTAGACTTTGAATGCTACTCCTTTTGTTTACAAGAGGAATACTTTCCTTGAAAATTATCCAATAAGTAAAAATATTTTTTTTAAAAATAATCATTTCATTAATTTAAGGGCAATAATTAAAAATAAAAAAAAAATCAGAAATACTGATGATAAACAGTAAAGTAACATAAATATAAATATGACTGCTGATAGGGCACTGTTATAGCCAGCCGCAGTGGCCACACGGTCTGAGGCATTGACGTCGTGCGCCTGGCCGCTGGGACCTTGGGTTCGAGTCCAACTCAAGGCATGGATGTTTGTCCGCGTCTCCTCTTCCAGTCTCATGGATAAAGACTGGCCACGGAAGGCAAGGAGAAACCACCGCGGTACCTTCGCAAGAAAACCCCGAAATGGGGTCACCAACTTTCAACATTGAAAGTAGGATATTAAAAAAAAATAGGGCACTGTTATAACCTGGAAGGAATGTTCTTTGTATCACTGCTTGTCTCTAAGCAAACAGTGAACAAGTGAAAATCAACAGTCATTTATTTCCAACCTGTCGAAGAGTACAAAAACTGTTTTGCCATGTAGAGGACCTTCAAACGCTTCCCATTATCACACATCTGCTTCGTTACACGATTATGTACGATATTTACGAGTATTTACCTGCACATCAGCGGCCCCATAGTCTTCAGAGCTCTCATAGTCATCTGCGTTGTGAATCGAGAGATGCTCCACTGTCTTGTACATGTACGCACACACTCGTGTGCCGTCAGACACTTGTGATCCTGCACAGCATACACAAACCCACATATCTCTCAGTACCATGTACAAAGTAACAAAAGGACAACCCCTCAGATCACCTTGCGATATACCGGTACATCACTGTCCACTATCGACATACTTCATAAACCAAGTATAGCCGAAGGTAACAATTAATAATAGTTATACAGCTCTAGTATTTATACAAAGCGGTATACATCTTAAATGACTATTAATCTGTCTCCAGTAGAGACCACAAAACATTAATTTTGGATGTTGGTAACAGTAAACAATCTGCAAATACACAATCTTATCTTCCCACCCCTCCATTTAGAATACTAATATTTTTATCTATATCATAATTAGAATCAATAGATCTGTTCTCTGTATTGTAAAATTATTTAACTTTTTAAATATGAAGGAAGTTTTACTCTTCTGAGATAACTACAAAAATATAATAATCTATATAGTTCTTAAAATATGTTTGGAGGTCTCCACACAAAGAAGCATTTAAAGCCCATTATATGCCACTTCCAGCTTGCTCGATGAGTTTATTTCTAGTAAATTCCTCAACAAATTCCATTCGCATAACCTGCTTTTTCCAATTTTACTACATCTACAATCCATACTAATCACAAGACACAAAAGGTAAGTCTGATTGGATGGTTCACTACAGAAATTTATTTTTGTCAAAAACTAAAAAGTATGGCAATGACCTTCGTCGCATCTGAATATCCGAATACCAAAACTATTCCTCCCTTAAATGACATAAAACACATTTGTACTTGCAAAGAAACACATTACTGTTAGCATACAGATGGCAGTCTTCTGAGTACTTGCACTGTAATATCTGCTAGAAGTTTACGAACTTGTACCAGACTACACGGTGGAATAGCCCAGAAAACACGTCATCTACATACTCGCTACCTTGAAAACTTGAAATATTACCTTGAGCATGATTAACAATGGCTAGTATGAACACCAGGATTGAGGTGTCCATCATACGTGCAAGTGCTTCAGTCTTCTCGTTGCATATTACTAAGGTGCAGATAGACCTTCTAACGATATAGGTCCGAGGTCACTTGGTGATTTGCTAGAAGCCTGAAAGTGCAATGGCTAATTAAATGAGAGCTGCTCTGGCTACACGGCCATCACGAGATGTGGTTTTACAGTTCTACAAGCATTATCACTGCTAGCTGGTCAAGAATACAGCCATTAGTTTGCAAGGTTATTTACTCAGCCAAGTCTAATCGCTTATTTAATTATACTGATGATACTGTTAATTAAATGTACTTTTGAAAGGTGACACATACTTTATTTAACAAATGATTCAATGCTATAATCACTAGTACACGGTACTGGAACCTTTCCTTAAAAATATCACCGAAAACATGTCAAAATTGTTGGACATAACCTCAAAGTAATGCCACCTTTTTCTTATTAATAAAACAGGCTACAATTAACTGTTATATTCAATAATAAGCAAATTATAAAAATGTTTCAACCAGCGTTAAAAGAGTATCTCCTATCTCACTCCTACTCAGTAGAAGAATTTATATCACCCAAAATGTCTCAACTATTATAAATACATGTAAGTAATAATGGTCATGGATTCTCATTATAATTGTTTTGCTATAATACTGTAGTTCCAAAAATCTGTCAATAGCTGTTATAACTATGTATTTTTTTATTTGTATTAGAAACTAGTATTGTATTTGTGCTATGACCTGTTCTACATCCTTGGCTTAGGCCTATAAAAGATCTATGGAATGTAAATAAATTCTATTCTATTCAACATACACACATCAGTTCATTTTTGTTTCTCAGGCCACATATGCTTTCTCATTGCTCAATTTCCTATTAACATTAAGAGACTTGCAAACCATGGGACAAATAGTAGCTGTCACAAAATTACAAAAGAGAAACTGAGGCAAAAATTCACAAAAAACCTATTTATGAACATATATTGAAGAAAATTAATGAGGAGTATGTGAACCCACTTGACAAGTAGTCAAAACTAATTCTCCTCCCCTCCCACCCCTTTTGTAATATGCAATAGAAATGTTACTGTCTGTCCTGTAAACTTGTGCCACTATCACGCTAATACTTTCTCTATCACTGAAATATTGTCTACCTACTGCACTTTATAAATATATATACAACTGTTCTCAACACTCACAAACAAACTCTCACTTGATAATTTTGACTTTACAAAAATTAGTGCTACGAGTCACATAACAAATGAAAAAATGTTTTCCTCATGGGAAGTCCAAGATGCAGGCTAATGCACTGTTACAATAAATATGCACCCACCCCCAAGTTTGATTTCGTACAGGTAAAACTTAAGCAGCATCTATAACCGTAAAATTTAACATCATTCATGGAACATACATTAACCAATATGATACTACAAATCATTACTGTTGCAAAGTATAATATAATTGTCACTTCATTCTTTGAAAAAACAAGTCACAGTAATATGAAATGATGGCAGATTAGGGGCAGGGTTAGGAAACAGTAGCAGCACCTCCCCTTCCTTACACAATTTTGTTCACATTGCCTCTCATCTTACCTGGAATGCTGTATAGCATGTGATGGTTAAGATCTGCATTGTGACTAATTCATTTCCTGGTAGTTTGCTCACTGTTGCTGTGGTGGGTTCCACATTAAGTGGGGTAGCCTGTATATTGTCAGAGCAACTCTGTAAAGCAAAGCCTATGCCTCTGCTAGGAAAATCTCATATTCTGTAATGTTTCAAGCCTGCATCATTTTCTTAATCATATGAAACATAACAGTAAAGAATATATTTCTATTCTAACACAAATCAAGAGGTTATCATTAATTGTACCACAATAAACTTGCCAATAAACTGGTTCAATGAAGTTTACAACCAACACAAGATAATGATCATGACACTACTAAGAAGTCGACAAATTTCAAAATCACATACTTGTAATGTGAAGTAGTTAAACAATTATAGCTTTAAAGGCCTTTATTGAAAACAGCAAGCTTGACTGTCATGGGAAGGCATACTGTTGGTTAATTTATTGAGTGGCCCAAGACTAGGAGTCTGCTTTCTCAAGTATGTTTCTGGTTTCTTTTTATAAAATAAAACATGCTTCAAATAAATATCAGATACGTTTAAAACCTTCCGAGTCTGTGCATTCATGTCATTTTTAACTAAATTTAAGGCAAAATAAGTCGACTTACTAAATAACTTTTACTCTGGCTTCGTGGTCTTGATGCTCTGAATGTATGTGCGAGAACTACACTCACGCGATCAAAATATCATTTAAAGCGATACAACCACACAAAAACATAAACTTGAATAAATATTTCCCTCCACAACACAGGCAACAACCCAACAATCACGGATCACCTACGTTTACATTTGACAAAACTCTCACTCTACACTCCTGTCGAATTGAAACCCAACCCCCGTTAACAACATGTAATGAACGCTTCCACAGTAGAGCCGTCGAACAGGTCACGTGATGTCTGCACCAGTCGGCGCCACTGCCTCATGCGTCTGATCCACTTCATTTGTTCCAAAAGTAGGCGTCAAATAAAGAAGGCAGTGGGGCAAGTGTCATGATCAAGTTCAATAAAAAGTACCATGACAAATTCCACCAACATGTCCAAATACATCTGCCAAAAATTCCCAGTAGACTAGCAAGATTGCCCTTACCCGATGATTGCATAATTGTGACTAGCATGGCATTTCCTTGTAATATATGGTACGAATTAAGAATGTGAATTGTCTTTTGTTGAAGAATGATTCTAATGCCCTCTGGCACACAGAAACATTATTTTATAATAGTATTGTGACTGAAGAAACCCTACCACCAATTCCAAATTTATTAAATGGAGCACACAAACAGAACTAATCTGTAATAGCACACAAATTAAAATCTCCTGTAAAGAATTTTTGAAGTGAATAAAATGCACTGCAAATTAAATGATGATCATAGGATTACCTCATTCCATAATGGATATTACATATAACTAGTGAATGTAAAATTATACTGCCATGGTGGAACAAATACAAACCTCTGAACAGCCTCCCCTTCAAAGTAGCAGTAACTCAAGGCATAATGTAATTAATATGCCTGAAAACATAATGGTATGTGTTACAGGTCTGAATGAATCGTCTATAATTCAATTTTAAAAAATTAGTCCATCTGGGAACAATTAAACAATATACAATTTAGAGAGCCAATGTTTTCAATTGTACAACCAAGAAAAACAATTCTAAACATGTGAATGACTCGAATCAATCCATTTGCCTACGCAGACTGAGGAGAAAGCCCCCACCAAAGTCAGCACCGTCTCTGGGCTGAGATATGAAGCAGGGGCCTCTTGAACAATTGGTGAACCAGTGGATGCATCCCCCTTAAATCAGTCCACATGTACCATATTTTATTCCTATCCCTTCGGGATGTGATGGCATATGAAATGATGTAACTCACTGCACATATTTAAAAATGTGGGCAAGCGATTTATTAATAACATGACAGACAGCTGGCAGCAACATAACTCTCTGTATGTATATATACAGTTGTCTACAAAGTCCCTTCGGGGTTTTGAAAAATTGTGGCGCACAAACAAATTGAGCTAGCCACATGCGGTTTGCGGCAGATTACAGTGTAGACCTCGATGTGGGCTCCCTTGGTAGCACAGAGAACGTCCAGACGATATTCGAGCTCTTGCCATGTTCTGTGGAGCATGTCCGCTGGAATAGCCGAGATCACATTCCTGATACGGGTCTCCAGGTCATCAAATCCGCTAAGTGGTGTTCGGAACACATTGCTCTTGACATAACCCCACAGGAAAAAATCCAGTGGTGTTATGTCTGGTGAACGTGGAGGCCATGGCATTGGACTGTCTCTGCCAATCCATCTTCCTGGAAACATGAACACCTACCTGGACATACTGGAACTGTACGCAGTACCACAAATTGAGCACTTACAGCCACACATCATTCTACAACAAGATGGTGCTCCACCTGGCAACAGCTCGAATATCGTCTGGATGTTCTCCGTGCTACCAAGGGAGCCCACATCAAGGTCTACTGAGGTCATTAAAAAACTTCCAGAGTTTCACTGTAATCTGCCGCAAACCGCATGTGGCTAGCTCAATTTATTTGCGCGCCACAATTTTTCAAAACCCCAAAGGGACTCACTGTATATATATATATACATACACACACACATACAGTAGATTCTGGTTAATTGGGTCATCGGTTAATCAAGGCAGCCGTTTATTTGGGATAAATCTTAAAGAACAAACCTTTTTAACTGATGTGTCCCAGTTAACCAGAATCCACTGTATACGAACACACTCACGGGTGGAGCATTCATGTTACCTGTGTTAGTTCAGCTAACATGGTTAACATAAATGCTCCGTGTTCCATCTCCACTGTGGAAAATCTTAAAATTAAAAACAACTTCTTGATTCTGGAGTTTCCATACAACTAACTTATTGCTGAAATAACAATTTCTTTAAAAAAAAGGTCTCATGCTGAATTTAAACATATTAACTTCATTCTTGCACAATTTTGAGCATGAAATGTATATTACTTTTTGATACTAAAATTTACAAGGTGGACTCATATATGAATTTTTATCATGGTTCTAGAATTTAAGGACCTTATTAATAAAACAACTTAGGTGCTGTTGCTCCATGATTGCTCATGTTACTAACAAACTCCTTACAAACTAAAGTCAGTCGCATTAAGGTGGTCACAGTCATACTGGATGTGTCTTCTCTGGGGCCTCTTTGCCTGCCATGATCAACCTGATGTCTTCTGCATTTAGTGTCTCATGTTTCAGCAGCGCTTCGGCCAGCATCTTGTGCTCTCGCTGATGTGTTTTGAGGATGTTCTTTGCTCGATCATAAGATTCCTGTAAACAAATGACACTCAGCTGTAGCTCAAACATTATGTTCTCATACAGCACGTTTTCATTTCCACTTGTAAGACACAGCAAAATGTGTAGCCATATGTAGACACACAAGAGGTTCCTAGTCAATACATTTCCCCACACCAAACACCTGGCAGCTGTCAGATCCATTTAGTCTCAAAACTGAAATTCACCCTGATGATAGAGGCAGCAAAAACCTCTGAAACGTTGGTAAACTACCAGACTACATGGCACTACAACCTATGGGACAGCCATCTTTGTACTCACTGTCATGAAAACCTCAAATTCTAAAATTGGGACTGTTGTCATCTATAACGTAATGTTTAACAGTCTCCATCCTTCACAGCGACACACTTACCGTCATTATCCTTTTGATTTCTGAGTCAATCTGGTCATTTGTGCTGGGACTGAGTTCATTCACCGTAACGTAACCCGAGTTATTTCCATCATGCGTCCGCAGCCCCACTTTTTCCGACATTCCCCAGTCCTTGACCATGCGCACAGCAATCGACGTGGCTTGCTGAATGAAAGAAAGAAAAACGTATGCAGCATGTCAAATGAATCAGTGTGAGTCTTGTCCTTATATTTTCATGGCTGGAACTCAATTTCAGTTTTGAGGGATGACTGACGTCAAATGTTGGGAATTATCCAATGTTTTGGTAAACTTGCAAAAATTACTTTGCATACCAAAAAACTATTAAGTTGTGAAGTGGTAACTGGTAATACTGTTTTAAAACTGACATGTCAGATGGCCAAAGAGCAGCGTGGTCTTTATCCTGACAATATAATCTCACCACCATGTCACATTTCAACCACCTTTAGATCACTGGAAGCTCCAGATGTGATTTTGTCTGGACCAAACACCAGTTCCTCAGCTGCCCGTCCACCCATCATAGTGTCCATCATTGCCAGCAACTGAGATTTGGTCACGTGGTAGCGCTCCTTCTCAGGTAAGTAAGCTGTCTGCAACACAGAATACGGACACACTAATTCATGGCAGGATTCAGAATTAACTGGTTGAGCATCTGGCACCCACACGATGCTCTGTTAGCTGACACAATTAAGAAACTTCCAACATACTCAATAAAATCTTCTAAGGCGATCAGCCATGTCAGATGGTTAAACAACAAAACCGACATTTCAGAGACAGAGACAGTCCCTGAAACGTTTGTTTTATTGAGTTTGTCGCCGTGAAAGCTTCAAATCATATACTCAAGAGATAGTCTACTGAAGGCTCTTTTTAAAACTAATTAACCAACTACGTGGAGAACGGTCCTTCTTGAGAAGTTAACAGTTGTTCAGATAGTCAAGAAATTCCCCGCCTTATATACAACATGAAAGTTCATTACTGTACGCACAACAGCCCACCACTGGTCCCTAGTCTCAGCCAGATAAATCCAATTCACATCACCCATTGGATAGGAGGATGTGCAGGCCAAACAGCTCATATGGACAAGGTAGCGAAGAGAAAAAAATCATTGCTCCTGTCAGGAATCAAATTGAGGTTGTCACTGTACTGAATGTGCTACTCAGGCTTCCAGCTCTAGTCCAATTCTACATTCAGCAAACCTAGCATCATTTTACTTGTTGCAAGATGTCTCTGAGTTTTGATGACCATTACAAATACATAACTCGGTGGCCGGCTAGCCAAGGTATCTGAAAAAAGGGATCAACTGCCATGTAATAGTAAACAGCATCTTACTCCCCCCTTGTCTTTTCCACCTTCCCTTTCCTCTTCTTGTAACGTTAGCTCAGGCTTGCAGATATTTTGCATCTAGTACAACAACATATATACAAGGAGTATCGTGTGCCCGCATTTTTTTAAGACTGTTACTCACGTGTCCTAATGAAGGACCTCGTGGTATTATGGTAACTTTATGAAGGGGATGAGAGTCCTTTGTGTAATATGCCACAATGGCATGGCCTCCCTCATGGTATGCGGTAATAACATTTGCTTCTTCATCTGGGATTCTTGCTTTTCTTTCAGGTCCTGTGAACACAAAGAAGAGACAGTGCTGATCCGTGTTCCTTACATGGAGTTTCCTCAAAACACGCACAATTTCATACCAAGTTAGCAATTCTAGTATACATCAAACTTCTTTATCAGAAGGCTACTGAAGACAAGTCATGCTCTAACTTAGCGATGACTGAATATTACATACAATGCTGCGTACCCATCAGAACTTTGTCGCGGGCGTTCTCGAGGTATTTCATGGTAACCGAGTCAGCACCATCAATGGCTGCCCGCAGAGCCGCCTGGTTCACCATGTTCTCGAGATCGGCACCCGTGAAACCAGTCGTCCCTCGTGCCAGTATCTCGACGTCCACATTCTTACTGACAACTCGTCCCAAGTACAGGTCCAAGATTTCTTTGCGGCCTACAAAGTCAGGTGTAGGAACCTGCGAAACAGCTCTTACTAAAACTTGACATAACTTACAACTCTCAACAGATCTCTCAATTTTGAAACACAAGAAGAAAAATAGAAGGAATTTGATCCATACACAAATTCTGACACAATGTTAACTGGATAGTTAAAGTAGTGCTGAATAAAAATTATGAAAAACTGTGAAGGATGTAAAATGTAGAAACAGTAGCCTGTTTCAGGGTACTATCTCAGTACCTGCTGGAGGAAACAAGAAAAACCAAAAGAAGACCTCAGAGTAGCTTCCCTACAGGCTTAGATTCAAAACAGGGATCCCCCGAATAAAACACAAGAGTACTAACCATTACCTACAAAATTATGTTTTTTAATGTTGTATTTTTTTATTACAGACAGTTAGTTTTGTCAAAGGTCTATAAGGAGAAAATACAACTAACTACTATATCGTGATATTCAGCAACCCCGTGTCACACAAACCAGCAACCTTGGTACTGATGATGGCATACTCACAGTCACCTCCACGTCAAATCTCCCTGGCCTGAGCAGGGCTTTATCCAGATCATCTCTCCGATTTGTTGCTCCGAGAACGATCACACCCTCATTCTGATGGAAGCTGAAATAAAACAAACAGCTCTGTAAACGCTGACTACTATTGAAAAATAAATGAATAAATACTGATTTCATTTCGAATAATATGGCAGCCAACATAATTTATAATGGCTTGAGAGAAAATAACACATTTCATGGGAAATTTCGCAAGAAAACATTACAGATACTTGGATGGTGTGGCCAAATTGGAGTTCAAAAGGGACAGGAGGAGGGTAAGGTACTGTTCACGATAGTGAATTATCGGCTAAGATCCTGCAAGATATATGGAAAATTAAGACTTAGTACAAGAATGTTATGGATATGAATAAGCATTTTAAAATTGGGCAGAGAAATTGAGAAAGTACCCATAATAAGCATACTATATATGTCTGATGGCAACAGAGGGTTGATATTTTTCAAAAAAAAAAAGTTTTTAGTTATTTTATGTGTTATAATAAGATGCACTAATACTGCAGTACACTTATGAAGAAAACCACGTCAAAACAGTGTATGTAATGAGCATCAATCAATTAATTAATCCACTCAGCATATACTACATATATGACACAGAAAGAAGGAAGTTGAATTTTATAGCTCACAGAGGATCAGCGTGAAAAAATGTATTTGACTTTCCTTGCTGAAAAATTCACCAACTACTGGGTGGCACACCCCTCATCTGGATTAAGACGCCTTCTTATAATATTACCGTCCCTCACTGATTATGTGACCTCTAAATCTAAACATTTGACAAGTGACATTCTGACCCAACACTTACCCGTCCATTTCTGACAAAAGCTGGTTGATGGTTTGGTTAGCATATGGATGTAACACTGAGTTAGTTCGTTTCGCTCCGACTGAATCGATCTCATCAATGAAAATGACACATGGAGCTCTGTCCTTTGCAGCCTCTGCATAACAAAATAATATTCAGCATTTCACATTATATTTAAGTTCCAGCCACTTCTAATGTCAAGTACTCAGATCCACATACTTTACAGGCTTGTTCCGCATTATTTGCTACCACTGAAACAGACGTTAATTTATAGGATTTGAGACTTTCGTGGCGAGTGCAATCAATAAAATCTTCTCGGGCAATCAGCCGCGTTAGCTGGTTACCGTAGTAAACTGACATTTCGGGAACAAACTCTGTCCCCATCTTCAGGGTTCTGATGTGACTGGATCCTCGGAAGTCATTAATTTATTACAGGTATAAGTCCAGTGCTACCAGAGTTAATGAAGAATATAAACATATAGTTCATGGCCATAAATTTTATTGCTAGAGGGACTAAATAAAACCATGAAACCCTCAGCCAGAATAGCTGGTCTCTGCGCTAAATTTACATATGGGACCTCATGAATATGAAGCAGGAGTGCTAACCATTCAGCTGCTATGTTCAGTCATATTCTTCACAAACAGTCTTTGCTAATAACCAAAACATTCTCACTAACACTATTATCACTACTAACTAATAACGCTACATTACAATATTGGTACACCTTCACTTTAAACCTTCTGCTGTGAATTATATTTGCTCGGCGCCTTGTTGAAATGAATACAAAATTCAAATGGATCAAATTCATCCACACACCTACTTTTAGTGGAGAAACCACAGTACCAAATTTTATCAAAATATGTCAAGTGGTGTGGGATATAAAACATGTCCACTGAGAGAACAGCAGATACAATCTCCTGATTATGAATTTGTTTTATGCAGTCATACAAGAAGAACATAAACAAGTAATTCTCAATTAAGTAATCAACTCACTGAACAGGTCTCGTACTCTCCTGGCGCCCTGCCCCACCAGAATCTCATCAAATTCTGGCCCGGCTGCATGGAAGAAGGGAACACCAGCTTCTCCAGCAACTGCCCGGGCAAGGAGCGTCTTTCCCGTTCCCGGAGGTCCGACCAGTAACACGCCCTTGGGTAGTTTGCCGCCCAGCGTAGAGAATTTCTCTGGATTCTTGAGGAACTCAACAACATCCTTCAACTCCTGTTTTGCCTCATCTACCTGTACAATGGTAAGAAAGTCAGACATACGAAGCTCAGTAATAATATTATCCTCTACAAGAAAATGGAAAAGTAATAAAACAATTACAGAAACTGACAAACAATCGTGATTATAGAGAGACCCTTCCTTCAAAGCAGTATACTTCGAAAAAGAACTTTTGAAGGTCTCCAAATAAAGACACAATTGTATTCTTTTAACTATTCAATGCTAAAAAAAATTGCAAATTCTGAAGCTCTGATGATGGAGGCAGGAAGTACCCCTGAAATGCTGGTCAACATCTACCAGAGCGTAGCACATACTCCACTGAACTCAAAACACTACATGAATGATAAGTTTGACTTACGCCCTTTACGTCATCAAATGTGACATGAATTTCTTCTGGGTCTACCTCGACCTGGCTGCCGAGCTGGATGCGGAACATAGAGCCACTTGCACTAGCTGCAAAGATAACATCAGTCAGCTACTGGTAGGGCCTCCCTAGCCAGATTGGTCGAGGGGGAGAGGTCAGATTAAGACAGGTACCCTGGTCCTCCAGGTTGGGGGTTGGTCGCAAGGCTAACAACCTTGCACCGTAAAAAGGAAGATGTTTCGAAACCTCGATCAAAGCCTCGGACAGACGTACCTAAGAGAGGACCGAATGGAAGAGGAGAATTGAGGAGGCCACGGACTGAATACGGACCAGAGAGCCATAGAAGAAGTGTAACAGTGAACATAATTTTGCAGTGCATAGTAAAATCATTAAAAGATCATATGTCAGTACAATCTTAAAACTACGCATGCCCTAGCAATACTGATGCTTCCCTTCTACAGAGACGATGGGGACTGCCTAACGTGCGAGAACAAATTCAGTGCTCTGACCTTTTCTGAGAATTTTTGATGCACTGGCTGCATGTGGTAGTAGCCTTCTTGGTAAATACAGTATAAATATGCAACAGAATTAGAAAAAAAAATAATTAAAAAGTATTTTCAAAATTAGAAACAAAGTAATGTCTAAAATGGATTCATGAATGCAGGAAAAGATACTTTATCTTTTTGAGACAAACGTTAAAGGTTAAAAAGCAAACTCAAGAGGAAGAAAGCTGAAATATTCTATTACATAGACACCACCTGCATAAAATCACATTCACTCCTTGACTTACATAATTACCTTCACAACCCAACACAGCAAATTTTTTTAACATTTGCGCAACGCCAATCCAAAATTGGAAGGTATATGAAACAACATTAAAAGGTTGGGTATCTTGACGGTTTGGTGGATTGGTCATTATCCGAACGAACTTTATTAAATCACGTTGCCATGAAAGCTCCAGATCATAAACCTTTATTCTTATTACGTCTCGACGGTACTGGCTTACCCATAAATGATATGAATATCGCCAAGAAGATCACAATGGTCAGTAGCTGCTGAATGATCTTCAGCCACTTCATCGTCCGTCCCGGTGTCTTCTGACCAGATCCCGCCAGATAGCCCTCTGCAAACGCCACTTTCACTCGCTGCTGTTCTTCTTTGCTCAATGTTTCATCTGTCATCAGAACTGGGGGGGAAACATAAACAGTGTAGGGTCAAATCTGCCGTAATTCAGAATGTCGAAATGAAGGGTTGCAAGCACACATAAAATTCTCAACCAAATTTCCCATTTTCAAACACTAGAGCAGAGCGCTCCTTTCGGAGATCCTCAGGGGGAGTTGGTCAAGTTTTTAAAACGCAACCAACCTTGTGTAAGAAACTAAACTACCCCCCCCGCCGAATGGAGGGTTAAAACACTTGACCAACTTCGGGGGGGGTTAGTTTAGTGTCTCATTCAAGTGTTTTAACCCTTCTTAAATAGTTTTATGTCGCTGATCGGAGGCGATATGCTTCTGCTGGAGCAGTGATCATGCGACTGGCTTGGTAGTTGTTGATCTCGTTGTTGTGAAGCGTTAATTTGTTTACTCGGAGTATAAACAAATATAAGGTGACATTGTTGAGGACGTCATTTTTTGACGACAACGGGGAATCAGAAATTTTTATAGTAGATTCTTAGCACGGCACGCATAAAACAAACAGACAATGGAAATTCACATCTGTCCATCTGCATGTTTTATGCCTGAACAACTGAACTACAACTTAGATGTATTTTTAATGAAGACAAATTCCTGTCCAGCACTTCTTTAATTACAAGCTACAACTTAATCCTTACCTTTTATCCTCTCTGCTTCCACATCAGGCTGATGGATAGTACCAAGTTTTTCCATATTGCCACTACTTATCCCTTGCTGTCCTCCTGGAATGTTGCCTACAAATGAAAGGCCAAGTGCCTCACGTAGACGAGTACCTACTGTCGGGTTTCGTAACTGTTCTCCTGCGATGCTGCGGTCCGTCTTAAAACCACGTGCATGGATATCTGTAACACACAAATTCTATACTTACATTTCCATTAATGTTATGAATTAGACATAAAAATACATCAGCACTCATATTCAGAAGTATTAAGGATGCTTGTGAACCATTCCTCTACAAGAAGTTACAATGATCATGAAACGTCCCCACCATCACTTAGAGTATCGTTATCAAATATGAGTGTTTGGCAACTGAGCTGTGGCATTATAACCACTACACCTTCAGTGGAGGTTTTACCGTGACCTAATTCCAGAAAAGTAAGCAATGACAGTACAATTATGCTTAGAACTACTGTCTAAAACAATAGTTTTCCATTGCACGCCCAACATGAGTAATGCAAACTAGTAACAATCGAGCAAACCTAGCCAAGCACTATAGAGTGCAGAAGCCAGTTACTCTGAGTTTAAAACTTCAATACGAGGACAGTCATTAATAACAAGAGCTGACATGCCAACTACTCATACCTTGTATGAGATATATGACACAATAAATATTAAAAAAATGTGGGGATGTGGAAGGGATTGACACCTGTGTACAAAATCACTCACTACAAATATAAAAGCTTACCAAACAAAAATGGTCGTCTGACATGCATACTGTGCAACAGTCTTCTGGCAAATGTATCTGAAAAACTGACGACTGTTGGAGACCTGGAACATGTAGGCTGCTCTTGAGGAAAGCCATTCTTATTTTCAAAAAATGATTCAGATGAAGTGTAAGTCACTTGCCATGGTAAGGTTAATTTAGTTTTCAATAGTGGTCTATTTGTCAGCTGGTTCCAGAAGAGCCACGATGCCAACCTATCTGCAAATCCAGCTTTAATTTTTGGTAAATGTTTCAAAATAAGTTCACTGCAATTGTCTAGGGCCTGAAAACAGAACAAATGCAACTATCAGCATCACAGACCACTTGGCATCCACCGTATGATGAAATTACAAGAAAACCCTGTGGCTATACTCACTGTATTTAGACTATGTGAACACAAAATATCAAAATCTCCCTCATTCTGTTGGCCAGTTCCGTTCTGTGAGCGAGTTGATTTTGTCCCTGAAACTAGGGGTGAACAAGGTCGTCTTGGGTTAAGGGCAGCTGACATTAACTGTGTAAGGTGAAACAACACCTGAAATACATCAACATATCAATAATATTCACATCCCAGCGAGTACTATATGGATTAATTTATTCAATGAAGAATGATGTAAACTATGATTTCCTCATTAAAACGTATAAAGCTGAAAGAACGAAAACTTCACACACAGATTTAGTATCTATGCTTACCTGATTATTATTCTGCAAGGAAAACATTGATAAATAATATTTAGCAAAATATGGTATATTTATATACTATTTCAAGTTGTATTAAGTCACAACGCTCATACGTTCAATGTTGTCGTCACTTATTGTTGATCCGCATTTATCACTTCCATTGTCTCACCTTAACCTTTCACAAATCTGACTGGCAAACCTGCGGAGTTTGGTGGCCTCATACAGAGATACCAACGTACTTCTGCGTTTTTACAGCCTTGCAGCACGTAATCAAGAAACGTAGCTTTTCTGATAGAGTGGCTTACAGAGAATAAAAGCCAATGTGACCAACTTCGTTACTGAACAGTATGTCAATATCAAAACATTATCAACTACTTCGGAAACGAAGAGGAAGTGTTGTGAATTTATTGTTATGACTGCAGTATAAAATGAAACAGTGACAGTATCGTTGTATCTTCCAAGTAATACACGCAATAATATTAAACACACGAGGTTTTAAAAAGGAATATGGATCTGATCTATGCTGTATTTCGTAAACACACAACGAGTTCTACAAAGTCTCTCCAGAATTTTGAATGGTACGCTGTTTTGGTATTTTATTGTAATAAATGTTCATATTCTTTCGTCCTTGGCTTATTATTTGAGGGATGTATGGAATGTGAATAAATTCTAATATAACCTGGCATATGGTTTACTTAATCCTTTGAGCCCCAGTGCAACTATATATACCACTTGCTTTAATGTTAAATAATTCCACATTTGGCGCACATAGTTTATTTTATTGGTTTGTACATTATTCTCAGGGTAAAACAGTGACTATTTCCTGAAACAGCATTACCCAATTGATCTCTATAATGGAGAAGCAATGTTTTATTTGCTGTAACAAATGTAGATACTCTGGCAAGCTAGAGTGAATACAGGTATCAGTTACAGTGGAGATTCCTCAAATAATATTATTGTGAAGGCAGCCAACATCTGGAAGATGTCCAAACAATAATGGAAACTAACCAGCAAAGCTAACCAAACACTGATGGCACGCACCTTAATTGATATGTTAAACTCAATTAGTCAAAGCCAGAAATTTGACACCATAGACAGGGACCACTTCATTGGTTTGTGTATATCACAAATTTTGAATAAAAGCTGCCCCCTTTTTAAACTCAGCATTCGTTCCTGTAAGTTCAGCATAGCTTAAACAGGCTTCCTTCTGTATAATAAGGAAATACATATTATTTTATTTTCAGTTTGCATGAAGGCCACACACTGTGTTCTGTTTCAAGCCAGAATATTGTTGCCTTCACAACAACAACAGAGATAGAAGACATCAGTGGGAAAACGTGGGGTTCTCATGTTTATGTCGCAGATCTCAACACGCCTTGGTACAGTCACAAGTATGTAGGAACATTGGACATGGCATATTTCAACTTCATAAATCTACCATGAATTAATGCTGTTATAACTTTCAGATTAAGTATCATAAATTAGAGATGGTCAATGATAGGGATTTATTACAGTCCCATCTTCAGTTTAATGTACAGGTGGTTGCCACATTTTTGTATCTGAATATGGAACAGAACATATCATGGAAAAGCTAATTTCTAGAAATATAAATAAATGACATCAAACCTCTAATACAGAAGTCCATAATCACACGTAATCCTGAGCTGCTTGAATCCTCGCGACTCATTTCTCAAACATGCTCATTTACGATATTTTCCAATTGTCTCATTTTTCCAAAAAGCTGCCTCCCCACCCTCTTCAACTACTTGGTGAGCTCTTCATTCCTTTTCTTAACCACACCCACTATAATTGTCTCATTTTTCCAAGAAGCTGCCTCCCCACCCTCTTCAACCACTTGGTGAGCTCCTCATTCCTTTTCTTAACCACACCCACTAAGAATAGGTTATCACATATGGTCAGATGTTATCGCACGGCCATCTTCTCGTGTCATATTCAGCAGTTTACAGCAATGAGTGAAGTTGGTCATGAAATGACTGTATAAGATGTGACATTATCATGATGTAATAACATGTTATTGTTTCCTAAG
The DNA here is from genome assembly GCF_000696155.1 of Zootermopsis nevadensis. Next base: position 1,034,846 of record NW_019059822.1, read on the forward strand.
TAAATACATTAAGGCCAGTCAACACAGGCCACAGTTAAGGCTGTCCTGTTGTTTGAGAACTCTTTATTATATCTACAGAAGACACTGAAGTTAGGGAACAACTGCAAATTTATAAAATGCATAAATGAAACTGAGACGTGAGCTATTCACATTCTCGATTGCTGGAGAGCTACCGACTTCATCTTAATGTTGAATGGTTTCTCAACTAACATAATGTTGTAGGGTTGTTTCCAATAAAACTGGGGTCACAGCATTAGAATGGGACCTGCCAGGTGACAAGCTGCTGGTGGCTGATACAGCAGGAAATGTGCAGTTGTGGAGTTTCAAGGACCATATTCTAAATGACTGGGTGTGCCTCGGAACAGCCTCCTTTCCTGGTGAACATATCCTTGGTGCCGCATTTTTCCACAATGGAAAAAAGGTGCGTGGCTCTGCCGTCAGCATTTTGAGGCTGTTATGAGTATCTCCACATGAAGCCCCTTCTATTTTGTTTTACACTTTTCCCAGTTTTTGTTATAAACTTCCTATAGAAATGGATGTTTGAACTGGTCACCAAAAACCTAACGGTGAATTGTTTACGCTTATCAAAAAAATGCAGTGGAATGTAGCAGTCTAGAAGGTACCCAGTTAAAATCTAAGATTAATAGATATCCTGGCTGAGATTTAAATGGTTTATTTCAGTACCTCCAAACAAATACTTTGATATTGGCCATGATCATTTCCTTCGGAAATAAATATTTTTCTCGTAAGTCATGATCATTATCCTGTCTCATTTAATGTTCTATAAATTTCATAGCCGAAACATTGTCACTGCGTAACTAAGAAGTTGTTAATTTTGTGTTTGTCACGTGATAAGGAATTTAATTTCTTTCTCTGTGGTATATTTTGTCCTTGTTACTTTCCTCACATTACAGATAAGTCTAGTATCTGAGAAGAAGGATAATGTGTACTATAATGAGAAGTTCACCCACCTACGCTTCCCACCTTCCGTACGCTACTTTGGTGGACGACCAATGGAAGGCTGCCTTGTGATCAGCACCACAGGAATGGTGGGCGTGGTGATAGCATCACGAGAAGGCCATCAGGGATCACCTCAGCTTATTATAACAAGTGACAGTCTTGGATCCACAAGGCACCGGATCACTGCCGTCGACATTTGTTACGGAAAAAGTTAGCACCCGTCACTGACAATAATACACAGTTTTAAAATGATCAATTTTTTAGAAATTATATAAAGTTCTGTATGAGTTTCATATAAAGTATGGGTTATATTTGATAAATCAGAATTAAAGAACTATATTTTTTTTATAATTTCAGTGTAAATGCTTAATATTAAATTTCTTCAAAGTCTGTACATTTATTTCAGACCTGAAATATGCACATGGGCAGATATAACCTCGATATGTTAATTTTATGCACAATTTGCAGAGAAGAGATAAAACTAAAAGTGAGTGAAATGTAGTACTGGCAATCCCCCACATCGCGAATGACGGCCGTACCATCACGACTTTATGTTCTGAAAATAACAATTTCTTTCTATCACAAAACTTACGATGGTACTACCACCTAAATCTCATTTTTTAACTTCATGATGATGAAGACTGAAATTAAAGTAGGGGACATTTTACAAGATGCGTCTTAACTCTTGCACCCTAGAAAATTGTGAATTACGAGTACACTTCGTGTTTTGCAGATGGACACTTCTTGGTGGCAGTAAGCAGTGGTAGTGTGAGTCTGCCGATCCAGTGTTTCCGAGTGTCGGTGAAGCAGGGTGACGAGAAGTGTGTCATCATGTCTCAAGCTTTGCCAAGTTTCTTCCTTCAGTCCAGTCCCATCAAGGAAAACCAGTGTACGTACATGTTCACATTTTAATATAATTTTTGGAAATAACACCTGACAGAGAGAGAAAGATAGACGCGTGTTCGCAGTGTGGCTCCTTTCATCCATTTAAAAAAATTCATCTGCCTATGTTTAATGCAGTTTTCAGTTTGTGGTTCTTGAGCCAATATGAACATTCTAAATAGTCTTCAATTTTTGAAGCATAGTCTTACTCAGTTACACCTCACAGTTTCGTACTTTACGCGCAGTGACGACTGTATTTCATGTGCTCACCGCTGTTTTGTTTTCCCCGTTCACAGATCGCCACGTGTCGCAGCTCAAGTTCGTAGTCCGAGAAGATGCAGATTCATTGGTTGTGGCCGCCAACGGCGACAGCGGCTGCCTCATTGAAATCTGGGAGCTGCGAGAGAAACCTCTGCCTATACATAAACTGTTTCAACCCAAATCTCATTCTTCGCAAACAGAACCATTCAAAACTGTAGTAAGTTACGGCCATGTATCGTGTGGTATTGCCATGTTATCAGCCACGCCCTACAAATTATGCGTTGTCCAGCTAGCTGGCTGGCATCTACTTAGTACCGGAGTACAATGTGCCGTTCCTGTATAATAGAATTTAATTTCTCCAGGTGGTAGTAGTACGTTGAAATGGCCGCAACATCCCAATCCAAATCCTTACCTACTCATCGTTCATTTTTTTACGCACGTTATATGACACCGTAACCTCTATAGTTGGCACAGTGGAATAAACTCAGTCCAATCAAGCGTGGATAATTCCGTGTCATCCCATATCATCATTTGTGCAAGCTTTTCATCTACTTATTTTTGCAGCTGTGGCAGCATCAGTCTCACTTCATGTCCTCGTCTCCAGTCGTATGTATCACGACGTCCAAATTGTCAATTACCACGACGATGCCTCCTCCATGTTATGTGATGGTAGCGCTGGCAGATGGCTCAATTCACTGTTTATACAGGGATTCACTGAAACAGGTCAGCAAGATTAAACAAATTTGTTGAGAATAAATAATCAGTATTTGGCTTCCTAGTCTCACCTTTGTCTCTTTATCTCTTTTCACACTTGTTTGATACATGAAGGTTGCCACAGCATCGCTGAATCAAGCGTGGCGACAGGAAGAAGCTCCTAGCTCGAAGCAGCAAAGGCTTGGCTTGCGGATATCGCACCTCGACATGAGCTGGTTGGGCTGTGTGCTCGTGGCTACAGACACGCAAGGGCAGCTTTACCTATATCGTCTGCTACCAATCTCAGAGCCAGGTATACAGCATGTCTCTCTCTCTTTAGTAACTTCTTCTTATTCTTCTATGGCCTCCTCAATTCTCCTCTTCCGTTCGGTCCTCTGTTAGGTCCGTCTGTCCGAGGCTTTGATCGAGGTTTCGAAACATCTTCCTTTGTACGGTGCAAGGTTGTTAGCCTTGCGACCAAACCCCAACCTGGAGGACCCTGCAGTAACTTAAATTGGAATTTATCATGTCATCTTAATTGGTTCCATACCAACCAAAAATCTTTAAGCACAGACGAATTCTTAAGAAGCAGTTCCGACTCTGTGATAGAATATTACCATACATACCTAAATTTAAGCTAAATTTTCAACAACTTTCAGATTCATGCCAGGGCCTGTAACAGCCGCAATGCCAAACATTCGGAAATACCGTAGTTCTGTACGCTTTTGCAACCGACGTGTCCGTGTATCTGCACGTCTGTTTCTTAACTAAAGTCTACTGACATTTCCAGGAGGCCCCATGACAGTGCCATATGCTTGCACACTCCTGGAATACTGCCTAGTGACAGGATTAGACTGGTGGGACCTGCTCGTGTCGTTACGTCCTTCCATGATGGACACGGTGTGTGAACGTTTCACAGAGAGTTTCAACCGGCAGTTGCAGCAAGTACAGCAGTTTCACTACGTCCAATTCCTCAACATCAAGACTTCACTCTACAGGTGGTCAAAAGTCTCAAAGATTCAGTCATCATGAGGACTGTGTTTCCTGTCTATTTCTTGTTCATGACTATAGATATTTTTCTTATATCCTAATGGGCTTTTATTCCAGGTTGACTGTGAATGGACAGTCTAAGGCAGCAGATCTGACCTCGCTCCTCATGTTGCATTCTGTAGCAACAGCATTTAAGTCTCTGCTGCGACCCTCGGACCTCTCCAGTCATGACAAGGGACCTGCCGAAAGCCTGGCAAGTAAGTGCTTTCCAGTATGACAGCACCATGAAGATAGGACTGGCAGTCACACTGAAAAACTATCACTTACTTATTTGCTATCACTACTGTCTGTGGAGGATATATAGTTCATCATGTCACAACTAAATTTTATAGAAAATAGACTCCTGTAGCGGTCATGTCTAATTATAGGTATATTTGTTACTCGTTTTCTCCGCGTTGTGCTAAGTCGCTGTCTACTGAAATCACGTTTGAATCAAAATGTGTAAGATCTCATGAGTATTTACTCACCTGCGATGTTGTCGTAGCGGTGATGATGGACTCTCTCACAGACGTGGACAAGGTGCTGTTCCACCTGGAGGCAAAGGAGTTCACTGTGGAGCCAAGCACCCTCCAGTCACTACAGCAGCTCATTCAGTGGGTGGCAGACCTGGCTCTCAACTTGTTGGCAAGACTGCCAGAGCAGCGCCAGCCTGGCAAGAGCTCTGGGGTGAGACACGCTTTCTGCTGTTAAACAGCGTTATGTAAGGCACTGCATGTGAAAAACAAATTAAAGGCTAATTACACTCGTTTAGATGTTCAGGCAGATTTAATTGCATCATTCAGTTCAGAATCTTTCGTCTTAAAACGTACAGATTAAAATAGATATTCAAAACTATAATTTTACCTGTTGTTTTGTACGAGTGTGGAACCTGGTCTGTCACATTAAGGGAAGAATAGATTAAGGGTGTTTGAGAACGGGATGCTTAGGGGAATATTTGGACTCGAGAGGGAGGCTGTGACAGGACAATGGAGAAAATACATAATAAAAATTTCTACTCTTATAAACTTATTAGGTTGTACACAAGTTATTTGTTAGAATAATGTATGTTGATTGGTGTGTGCTCTGCGCAAAATACGTTAAGTGGATACGTATAAGGGAAATTTTTTGTCTGCCTGCCTGTTTCATTGCAGAAACTACTGATTTGTATGAAACTTTAATTGTATTATTTTCAAAATTAGCTCACAATACAAATAATTTATACGTGCAGTTATATACATGTCATTGCCGTAATCTTCTCGTGTCATATTCAGCAGTTTACAGCAATGAGTGAAGTTGGTCATGAAATGACTGTATAAGATGTGACATTATCATGATGTAATAACATGTTATTGTTTCCTAAGTAAATACATTAAGGCCAGTCAACACAGGCCACAGTTAAGGCTGTCCTGTTGTTTGAGAACTCTTTATTATATCTACAGAAGACACTGAAGTTAGGGAACAACTGCAAATTTATAAAATGCATAAATGAAACTGAGACGTGAGCTATTCACATTCTCGATTGCTGGAGAGCTACCGACTTCATCTTAATGTTGAATGGTTTCTCAACTAACATAATGTTGTAGGGTTGTTTCCAATAAAACTGGGGTCACAGCATTAGAATGGGACCTGCCAGGTGACAAGCTGCTGGTGGCTGATACAGCAGGAAATGTGCAGTTGTGGAGTTTCAAGGACCATATTCTAAATGACTGGGTGTGCCTCGGAACAGCCTCCTTTCCTGGTGAACATATCCTTGGTGCCGCATTTTTCCACAATGGAAAAAAGGTGCGTGGCTCTGCCGTCAGCATTTTGAGGCTGTTATGAGTATCTCCACATGAAGCCCCTTCTATTTTGTTTTACACTTTTCCCAGTTTTTGTTATAAACTTCCTATAGAAATGGATGTTTGAACTGGTCACCAAAAACCTAACGGTGAATTGTTTACGCTTATCAAAAAAATGCAGTGGAATGTAGCAGTCTAGAAGGTACCCAGTTAAAATCTAAGATTAATAGATATCCTGGCTGAGATTTAAATGGTTTATTTCAGTACCTCCAAACAAATACTTTGATATTGGCCATGATCATTTCCTTCGGAAATAAATATTTTTCTCGTAAGTCATGATCATTATCCTGTCTCATTTAATGTTCTATAAATTTCATAGCCGAAACATTGTCACTGCGTAACTAAGAAGTTGTTAATTTTGTGTTTGTCACGTGATAAGGAATTTAATTTCTTTCTCTGTGGTATATTTTGTCCTTGTTACTTTCCTCACATTACAGATAAGTCTAGTATCTGAGAAGAAGGATAATGTGTACTATAATGAGAAGTTCACCCACCTACGCTTCCCACCTTCCGTACGCTACTTTGGTGGACGACCAATGGAAGGCTGCCTTGTGATCAGCACCACAGGAATGGTGGGCGTGGTGATAGCATCACGAGAAGGCCATCAGGGATCACCTCAGCTTATTATAACAAGTGACAGTCTTGGATCCACAAGGCACCGGATCACTGCCGTCGACATTTGTTACGGAAAAAGTTAGCACCCGTCACTGACAATAATACACAGTTTTAAAATGATCAATTTTTTAGAAATTATATAAAGTTCTGTATGAGTTTCATATAAAGTATGGGTTATATTTGATAAATCAGAATTAAAGAACTATATTTTTTTTATAATTTCAGTGTAAATGCTTAATATTAAATTTCTTCAAAGTCTGTACATTTATTTCAGACCTGAAATATGCACATGGGCAGATATAACCTCGATATGTTAATTTTATGCACAATTTGCAGAGAAGAGATAAAACTAAAAGTGAGTGAAATGTAGTACTGGCAATCCCCCACATCGCGAATGACGGCCGTACCATCACGACTTTATGTTCTGAAAATAACAATTTCTTTCTATCACAAAACTTACGATGGTACTACCACCTAAATCTCATTTTTTAACTTCATGATGATGAAGACTGAAATTAAAGTAGGGGACATTTTACAAGATGCGTCTTAACTCTTGCACCCTAGAAAATTGTGAATTACGAGTACACTTCGTGTTTTGCAGATGGACACTTCTTGGTGGCAGTAAGCAGTGGTAGTGTGAGTCTGCCGATCCAGTGTTTCCGAGTGTCGGTGAAGCAGGGTGACGAGAAGTGTGTCATCATGTCTCAAGCTTTGCCAAGTTTCTTCCTTCAGTCCAGTCCCATCAAGGAAAACCAGTGTACGTACATGTTCACATTTTAATATAATTTTTGGAAATAACACCTGACAGAGAGAGAAAGATAGACGCGTGTTCGCAGTGTGGCTCCTTTCATCCATTTAAAAAAATTCATCTGCCTATGTTTAATGCAGTTTTCAGTTTGTGGTTCTTGAGCCAATATGAACATTCTAAATAGTCTTCAATTTTTGAAGCATAGTCTTACTCAGTTACACCTCACAGTTTCGTACTTTACGCGCAGTGACGACTGTATTTCATGTGCTCACCGCTGTTTTGTTTTCCCCGTTCACAGATCGCCACGTGTCGCAGCTCAAGTTCGTAGTCCGAGAAGATGCAGATTCATTGGTTGTGGCCGCCAACGGCGACAGCGGCTGCCTCATTGAAATCTGGGAGCTGCGAGAGAAACCTCTGCCTATACATAAACTGTTTCAACCCAAATCTCATTCTTCGCAAACAGAACCATTCAAAACTGTAGTAAGTTACGGCCATGTATCGTGTGGTATTGCCATGTTATCAGCCACGCCCTACAAATTATGCGTTGTCCAGCTAGCTGGCTGGCATCTACTTAGTACCGGAGTACAATGTGCCGTTCCTGTATAATAGAATTTAATTTCTCCAGGTGGTAGTAGTACGTTGAAATGGCCGCAACATCCCAATCCAAATCCTTACCTACTCATCGTTCATTTTTTTACGCACGTTATATGACACCGTAACCTCTATAGTTGGCACAGTGGAATAAACTCAGTCCAATCAAGCGTGGATAATTCCGTGTCATCCCATATCATCATTTGTGCAAGCTTTTCATCTACTTATTTTTGCAGCTGTGGCAGCATCAGTCTCACTTCATGTCCTCGTCTCCAGTCGTATGTATCACGACGTCCAAATTGTCAATTACCACGACGATGCCTCCTCCATGTTATGTGATGGTAGCGCTGGCAGATGGCTCAATTCACTGTTTATACAGGGATTCACTGAAACAGGTCAGCAAGATTAAACAAATTTGTTGAGAATAAATAATCAGTATTTGGCTTCCTAGTCTCACCTTTGTCTCTTTATCTCTTTTCACACTTGTTTGATACATGAAGGTTGCCACAGCATCGCTGAATCAAGCGTGGCGACAGGAAGAAGCTCCTAGCTCGAAGCAGCAAAGGCTTGGCTTGCGGATATCGCACCTCGACATGAGCTGGTTGGGCTGTGTGCTCGTGGCTACAGACACGCAAGGGCAGCTTTACCTATATCGTCTGCTACCAATCTCAGAGCCAGGTATACAGCATGTCTCTCTCTCTTTAGTAACTTCTTCTTATTCTTCTATGGCCTCCTCAATTCTCCTCTTCCGTTCGGTCCTCTGTTAGGTCCGTCTGTCCGAGGCTTTGATCGAGGTTTCGAAACATCTTCCTTTGTACGGTGCAAGGTTGTTAGCCTTGCGACCAAACCCCAACCTGGAGGACCCTGCAGTAACTTAAATTGGAATTTATCATGTCATCTTAATTGGTTCCATACCAACCAAAAATCTTTAAGCACAGACGAATTCTTAAGAAGCAGTTCCGACTCTGTGATAGAATATTACCATACATACCTAAATTTAAGCTAAATTTTCAACAACTTTCAGATTCATGCCAGGGCCTGTAACAGCCGCAATGCCAAACATTCGGAAATACCGTAGTTCTGTACGCTTTTGCAACCGACGTGTCCGTGTATCTGCACGTCTGTTTCTTAACTAAAGTCTACTGACATTTCCAGGAGGCCCCATGACAGTGCCATATGCTTGCACACTCCTGGAATACTGCCTAGTGACAGGATTAGACTGGTGGGACCTGCTCGTGTCGTTACGTCCTTCCATGATGGACACGGTGTGTGAACGTTTCACAGAGAGTTTCAACCGGCAGTTGCAGCAAGTACAGCAGTTTCACTACGTCCAATTCCTCAACATCAAGACTTCACTCTACAGGTGGTCAAAAGTCTCAAAGATTCAGTCATCATGAGGACTGTGTTTCCTGTCTATTTCTTGTTCATGACTATAGATATTTTTCTTATATCCTAATGGGCTTTTATTCCAGGTTGACTGTGAATGGACAGTCTAAGGCAGCAGATCTGACCTCGCTCCTCATGTTGCATTCTGTAGCAACAGCATTTAAGTCTCTGCTGCGACCCTCGGACCTCTCCAGTCATGACAAGGGACCTGCCGAAAGCCTGGCAAGTAAGTGCTTTCCAGTATGACAGCACCATGAAGATAGGACTGGCAGTCACACTGAAAAACTATCACTTACTTATTTGCTATCACTACTGTCTGTGGAGGATATATAGTTCATCATGTCACAACTAAATTTTATAGAAAATAGACTCCTGTAGCGGTCATGTCTAATTATAGGTATATTTGTTACTCGTTTTCTCCGCGTTGTGCTAAGTCGCTGTCTACTGAAATCACGTTTGAATCAAAATGTGTAAGATCTCATGAGTATTTACTCACCTGCGATGTTGTCGTAGCGGTGATGATGGACTCTCTCACAGACGTGGACAAGGTGCTGTTCCACCTGGAGGCAAAGGAGTTCACTGTGGAGCCAAGCACCCTCCAGTCACTACAGCAGCTCATTCAGTGGGTGGCAGACCTGGCTCTCAACTTGTTGGCAAGACTGCCAGAGCAGCGCCAGCCTGGCAAGAGCTCTGGGGTGAGACACGCTTTCTGCTGTTAAACAGCGTTATGTAAGGCACTGCATGTGAAAAACAAATTAAAGGCTAATTACACTCGTTTAGATGTTCAGGCAGATTTAATTGCATCATTCAGTTCAGAATCTTTCGTCTTAAAACGTACAGATTAAAATAGATATTCAAAACTATAATTTTACCTGTTGTTTTGTACGAGTGTGGAACCTGGTCTGTCACATTAAGGGAAGAATAGATTAAGGGTGTTTGAGAACGGGATGCTTAGGGGAATATTTGGACTCGTGAGGGAGGCTGTGACAGGACAATGGAGAAAATACATAATAAAAATTTCTACTCTTATAAACTTATTAGGTTGTACACAAGTTATTTGTTAGAATAATGTATGTTGATTGGTGTGTGCTCTGCGCAAAATACGTTAAGTGGATACGTATAAGGGAAATTTTTTGTCTGCCTGCCTGTTTCATTGCAGAAACTACTGATTTGTATGAAACTTTAATTGTATTATTTTCAAAATTAGCTCACAATACAAATAATTTATACGTGCAGTTATATACATGTCATTGCCGTATACCACTTTTATTCAGAACTCTTTTTTAAAATGGTGAATATTGAATAAAATAATTATTTATCACTATCCAGTATGATTAGATTAGCAACATCACAGTAAACAAACATGAGACCCAATCAGGCATGGAAAATTTATCAATATATTTTTAAAATATATATTCCACTATCAGAAATTCCAAGGGTGTCTAAACCTCACGACGCAGGTGGATCATTCTGTATTCTTACTTGTCTCACAGTACGAGTTGCTGCGTGACTACAAAGCCCTCAATACACTCCGAGAGTTGCTCGTCATCATTCGAATTTGGGGCCTGCTGCGTCAGAGCTGTCTGCCCGTGTTTGTTCGCAGTGCTGAGAATCTGGATGTGTTGGCACTACTGTTCAGACTTATTTCACGCCTCATACAGACCTTGGAAGCTGATGAAAATCTCTTAGGTAAAACTTGTCTTTACGGTTGCCGAGATAACACTTCTTGATATTTGAGGTTTTCGTGGCAGTGAAGATGTCATTCATAGTCCGCTGGATTGTGATGCTGTGTGGTCTTTTAGGTGGTTACCATCTTTTTGGAGGAACATCCTACCTCCATCTTCAGATACGTCACATTGAAGATGTCTCTTTGAAACAACAGTATAAAATCTAAATTCATGCTGCTATGAAACCCTAAAATACTGGTTTACGAAAGGGCATGTTTCGTGTTTCAGCGTACTCTCTCTCTCTCTTTTTTTTTGAGGAAAGATAAGTTTCTGTGTCATCTTTGTGTGTTCGTCTGGCCATGTGTATGGCTGCTCCTGGTAAATTTAGAATAAACTAGCAAAGTGCTTTGGGGCGTTCTCTTCCCATGACACTAACCGCAGTCTAATAAATGGCAAGATTCTGTGTCAGTTTTTGATAAACGAGTACGAATTCTGCAAGCAAGTTCTTTGAAGGACGAGCGTGCATTTTAAGTACCTTCATGATATGTACAGATGGCGTATGACTCCTATGGGTATAAACAGTTTTCATATATTTACTGTTAATAGAAAATTTGCGTGGGGTCCGCAGTGGCCGCGCGGTCTGAGGCGTGGGCCTTCAGCTGCTTGGTCACGGGGACTGTGGGTTCGAATCCCACTCAAGCCATGGATGTCTGTCCGCGTCTTTCTGTGTCGTGTACGTGTGGAGGCCTTGCGACGGGCTGATCCCTCGTCCAAGGAGTCTACCGAATGTCTATAGATCAAACCAACTAAAAAAAAAAGTTGGGGGCCTGTAAAGGGTACCGGAAAATGTACAAACATTGTTAAACCGGAAAAAGAAAGAAGAGAAAATTGCGTTTGGATTCGTCATCGTAATGAAATCAATGGACCTTAGAATTCCACCGACCACAGTTTGGGAATCATTGCTCTAGTGGAGGAATGAGGAAGGTGTTATTTTAATTACGGCCGATATGTGGGACACACACCACTTGTTAATGTGACTTTCATTGTAACAGTCATCAGTATCTCACACGGATGTGGTCACACGGGAAACTGCGGAGATAACGCAGGCCACATCCTGCGGCTCTGCGCGCATCAGTGGACTACTGAGAATCTTATTGTAGCATATACTGTTTAGATTTTACTGATGGCTGTGTCCGACTCGCTTTATAGAGGTGTGTTTTGAAGAAAATTTTAAGAAGTTTCTATTAATTTTGTCATTTTTGTCCAGTTCTTGTTAAACTCTGTGTGGGAGACCTACACTTAATTTTGTCAGAACTTTTTCATTTCAGTCTTTTTCATTTTAAGGATTACTTTCCTTACGCATCTAAATTAATTTTCATAGTTCTCTGAAGGACTTTTATTCTATTTCGGATGTGATTTTCTTCCGTTCTTTTTGTTGACACCATTTCTTCTTCTTCTTCTTCTTCTTCTATGGCTCTCCGGTCCGTATTCGGTCCACGGCCTCCTCAATTCTCCTCTTCCATTCGGTCCTCTGTTAGGTCCATCTGTCCGAGGCTCTGATTGAGGTTTCGAAACATCTTCCTTTTTACGGTGCAAGGTTGTTAGCCTTGCGACCAACCCCCAACCTGGAGGACCAGGGTACCTCTCCCCCTCGACCAATCTGGCTAGGGAGGCCCTACCAGTAGCTCTTGGGGTCACCGAGGTACTCAAGCCCCACCACCACGACAAGGTGCAGGTACCATTAAGTGGGGTGTTGACACCATTTATTTCTGTAAAATTAAAACAATTAGTGATCTGTCTATGGAGGGGTAGGGTTGATTGCTTTCTGCTTCCTGAAGGTAGTCAGATAACATTTAAAATCACAATAATATTTTTTAATTCTTAACCTACAAAAGAATGTCTCACTATATTCTTGGCTATACAAAAAAAAAAAAAAAAAAAAAAAAAAAAAAAAAAAAAAAAAAAAAAAAAAAAAACCTTAACACCAAGTCTCAGGGTTCAAAACTTATCATCAATTCTGCCATTAAAGTCCATCAGTCTCTGTCGTCAAACACCGTGAAGTGGATGGCAGAACTAGTAGATATCATGAAACGTCTGAAAACAGCTGATGTATTTTCTGGATTTCCTGACACTTAAATAAAAGGTGTCAGATTACCACTGTTACCCCTTTACAGCAATGGTATGAATTTAAAACCAGTGAATACTGTGACGTCATGGAGCACAGAAGAATGATTCTGGCAACACATGCTTTGTGTCGTTTTTGTACCCACTTCAGTAATTTGTTTCTGTAAAGTCAGCTATCCGCATATTTTGAGGTGTGTTGGCTTCATTTCCACGAGTGATTTTAGTCGTAAGTCATTCAGATGTTGAGTGTTTAATTGGAGAGGTGTGTCCCGATCAGTGGGTGATGCGTGTGTAAGAAATTGAAACGAGCTCAGTTATGGTGTCCAAGTACGACTTGGAATATCACGAGGAGGCGTCCGAAAAATATGCCTGGACTATTCCAATAGCCTGCGGGATATTCACATTCATCTACTGGTTCATCTTGACTCCAATTCTGTGGAATGCGATCAACACAGAGGATGATTCTGATACATTTGGCATCTTCATGATGATAATGGCAATTTTCTGGTGTGTATTTGTGGGATTCTTCATGTGTATTTGGTGGTGTAAGAGGCGGTCTGACATATCCTGTAAAGAAAAAAAAACCAAAGACCGTGTGTCTATTGTAAAAAAAGACTCTGACGGTAATGTTAGTAACCGCAGTGACTCGCCACCATTCCCAACGAAAACCCAGATGGTTCAGCCGTCAGATACTCCCATCTCATACAAGGCACACTGCAGCCTCAATGGATTGCACACGCTCTCGGAAAAAGACGTGATGATGATGACGTCTCTCAATAGCTGTCCTGTTCAGCCACAGAACACTCCATCACTCTACAATGCCGAGACTGGACGGCAGAGCTTTGAACCAGGTTATACAGAGAGCAGCAATGCATCCATTCCAAACATGGCTAGAAATTCATCACGTGAAGAGAGCGACATTTTGACGGTGAAGAAGTCCAAATCATCGGGCAGTAATGTGTCCAGAAGAATTTCTTCCTCAGACTCGGAGGGAGAGAAAGGTGATGGGTTGAAAGAACGAGACCCACAGAAGAGCAAATCGGCAAATGACGGCAGCGTCATCGTGGAGACAGCAATAATAGAACATAACCCCGAGTGCGTCGACGTGCCAGATGTCTCGGAAGAACCCGTGAGCGAATCTCAAATTCCAAGACTCTGTAGTAGCGATTCATTCTGTGGCCTGCCAGAAATGAATTCGTTTGATGGGTACTTACATCTCACTACATTCGACACACCTATGACACCACCAACTGCGGGAACCAGTCCGACCTCTTCTGGTCTGACACCACGAGAAATCTTCTTCATTGACTTGATCAAACAGGCAGAAGAGAGCGAAAGAGTGCCGGGCATCAGAAGGAGCATGGGAGACGAGGTTATACCAAGAAATAGATCCACTACAGACAACAGGAAGAGCATGCCTGCATACCTGGTTCCCACAAAGAATCCGGAGTCTAATCCCTCATCTCCCGAAGACGTGCTAGATGCGTCCTCGTCAGCAGGCTACTCTTTGGGCATCAAAGATCCAGTGTCTGTCATAGACAGCGAGGATGCCAGTCCGTCATCCCCGACTCAGAAGATCACAGATGACGAGCCGCAGAGCAGATCGAAGAGGTTTAAAAATGATGGTGAACCGGAGTGCAGCGACCCAGCAGGCTCGCCTCCTGAAGAAGACGGCTCAGTCAAATATCCTGCAGGTGCCAAGATTGGTAATGATGGGTCTGGAAGCGAGTACTTCATAGCGAATATTGCCCGCAACAAGAGCGTCACATCCGAGGCGTACCTCAACATCGGGAATGACGACGCCAAAGTTATGGAACCTGGCACCTCTGTGCAGTGGAATGTGGTTATTGATGATTCCCATAGTGATCATGATGATTTGAGTGATGACTGTGTGTTTGAAGATGATTTTGCTTTGAACGGAAAGAACAAATTACACAAGTACTAGTTACAAAGACTGTCTTCAATTTGATATCGGAAATTATGGCGACACATGCGCGTTTATAGTCTTAATGTTACATTAGACCTGGTGTTATGATGGGTTTTCTATCAGCGGGCAAACCGGTGTCGCTTTCTGACAGAGCGTTGAATAAAAATATCCTTTAATTATTTACTGTTTTAATTCAATAAGAAAACATCGAGTAAAGAACCTATATGACACTTACGTTCCTTTAAATATTGATATCCGAGCATCGGCAAAATTAAATGTTACACGACTGGCTCTGATTGGGTCGGGGGAACGGTCTTTCGCCTTAATAAGTACTTTGCGTACTTAACAACAAGAGAATATTATAATTAAAGAAAACTTTCATCCAAACAAATGCACAAAGAATTCCTGAATTCCTTTCATGTCCACCTTATAGAATAAATGCAACCGCTCAGTGTGAGATGACACGAATGAAAAATCTGACTCTGTACGGTTAACCAGACTGGAAATTAAAGGCTGTAAGATATGTACCATTTTTTTTAGTAGTGCGTAATCAGGGGTGTTTCCTGTTCGTAGACGAATGCTGTCTGCTTCCGAGTCAGGTGATGATACCGCAGCTGAACCCACCCACCAAGATCGTTGCAGTGGCCTCTCCTGCGCTCTTTTATCAGTCTCTGCCGATACAGGTGAGCACGACGACAGCGAAATCAGTTCGCAGTTTTAATAATTCGGATGAACCCGGGTTACAAGAGCCCTTCTTGCTATATCTGACAGCTTTATCCATCGCTGCCCACTTTTCTTTCTTAACGTCCAAAAAATTGTGACCAGTGGGGTCAATTCACCCCCGTTCCATATGTACTATTGTATAAAGTGAAGCTTTTGCGACGACTGAAGTTGACGAAAGACTCTCGGGCTACGAGCCGCGTCAGGCGGCTGAAAGGTGAGAAAACCCTATCTCTTGCCAACGTCTCGAGAACAATCTCTGTTCTCATCTACCCAGCGGCCCTGAGGATGAGAACAGAGATTGTTCTCGAGACGCTGTGAAAATATATCTCAATTAACGTTACCGGTTAATTTTATACAAAACCATGTATTGAAAATTACGGTCGTGGATAACGTTGCTAGAAATGAATAGACGAGGCTTTCTGATGTTGTAGCTGGAGTTTGGGGTCGAGCCCGAGTGCCTGCACTTTGTACCAGAGCTCAGTCCAGTGGAGGGTTCTATGCAGACGGAGCAGACGGTCGACAGCATCCGTCACATCTACTTGGGAAAACAACCCCTCGTGGTGAAACAGTGCTGCAGGTAATCGTATCGAGCCTTCGAGAGCGTCGCGAGACAAAAAGATCTTATTTCTGATTTGTCGTTAATTCAGATTAAGAATCTTTGTGTCTTTCCAGGTGTGGGTGTAAGGCTCAGGTGCAGAGCATGACGCGCACAGCCGCGATACGAGCGTGGGACCAACGATGGGCGCGCGCCTGCAGGTGCGGCGGTCACTGGAGGATACACAGGTTTCTTTAGCGGCCCATCAGAATGAATCAGTATCATTCCTGCGATTTATATGACTTCGGAGTTGGATTTTGAATCGCTTAAAGTCTGTGTCGCCAGTTACCATGAAAACCACGTGCTGTATCCATAAAATTTGTAATAAATGTTGTGTACGTACGTGTTTTTGTGTTTGGTAGAGATGATTTATTTGTTGATTTATTTTTAGCTCCCTGTCCTACAAGTCCGTGCACTTTCCAAACCCGTGATCGCATCGCTGATTGACAGGTTTGGAAATTTTTTGCGTGGCGTTAACAATCCTGACTTTGACAAGAATATGACCTTTGACATTCTTCCGTCTTGACACACTCCAGCAACTAATTTAATAAAGTGAACTACCATGCAAATATTTAATTACTTCTATGCATCAGTTTGCTGGAGTACAATACACTTAAGTGTTTTTTGCCCACGATCTTATCACATCGAAGTAAAGGTTTTTTTTTAAAGAAAAATGTGTTTTACGAGAGGCAAGCGACATTTCTACCAACAATTTCTGAATATTTCTGGTGACTCAGAAAAGGGATATTTCCGCTTCCGAACATCCAAAACTCCAAATAAAACCAGGACTAACCTTACCTTAAATAACGTAACCTATCCTACCGAACAACTTAATCTAACCTAACCCAAATTAAAACAACATAACGTAATTTATGCAACACGATACGACACTGTTGGCACGACGCCGACAGATGTTGAAAGTATCTTAACAACTGCTTTTGCGTTGTTAATTTTCTAACAATTTGCATAAATCGCTCATGCAGAAATGTCTACAATGGCACCAAACTGAAACATATCCTAATATAATTTATTTTGTTTATTGATTAACAATGGAAAACATTACTAGTTAGATTAATAAAACCGATAATCTACCTAGGCTCTAGAGTTACGACGACTTACATTGTTTATGTAGCGTGGAAAGTTAAAATTGTGAGGTCTGATGAGATTTTACTGATAGTTAAAATATAAATAGTGGATTTCTGGGTTATGGTGAAGTGTAGTCTAAACGTTTCGGACGAATATCTGGTACCGTGGTTCCTCCGAAACGCAAGGGACCGCTTATTAGACAAATCGGACAATCCAAAGTCCCAATAAGTTACCGTCTCATCATTTGGTGGTGGGACTGAGGAAACCTACGTAAAATCTACGCTAACATACTCCTGAAGACGGCACTTTCATGTGCCTTCCAGTCCGCATGTAGACACAGTTTGTTCCATTAAACCAGCCTCCTCCATTGGCATTCCACAAGACGTCTGAGTGTCAATTGTTCTATCACTATGTACAACAGCACCTGCTTGATATGCAACCCTTCGCGCTGCGGCGTGAAATGAGTTGCCTACACTTCCAGACCGTGGAGTGCGTGACGAGCCATATACCGATCTCGACAAAACTTTGCACACTGGAGAGGCATCCTACCCGAACTTGGGGGGGGGGGCGAGTATTTTGTGTGCATCTCATGCTTTAAACCCTTACACAAATTCCCTTGTTGAAAGAACACGTCCCTTCGGGATGCCTTCATTAAAAGAGATCGAAGAAACATTGTAACAGTCATCTCCGTACAAACTTGGCATTTCGAATACATCAGCGCTGTCGTAATGGTTTTAAGATACTGTTCGTATTTGTAATCTACTTGTATAAAAACTCTGGAATGACTTGTATTTTATTCCGTCATTCTCCTTCTTCCTTTTGTTCTTCCCTTCCGTATCTTTTCCTCCTTTATCCCATGTTCCTTTCATATCTCGTCCTTGTCTTAGTAAATACTAATTACCCCGTTGAATCCCAAAACTCATCCAAAAAACATTTAAGAATTCAGTCCGTACCGCGAAGAAAACACAACGCTTCACCATTACAAAGATCAACTGGTTAACCCTTGAAACACAAGAGAGAGAGAGAGAAAGAGGAAATTGGGGGGGGAGAAGTGAGAGACACTTCGATATCTGGGGGGGAGAAAGAGCATCTTATAGCTAGAAGGTCCCCAGGCAATGCCCGCTCGTCCTTCTGTTAAGGATAAAGTAAGAGTGAAGGCGTTAGTGTGATGATTGGCATAAAAGACGGAATTTTGAAATTTTGTATTAGAGAAAGCTGAGACTATTAATTTGGAAGTTTAATACATAATTCAGAAGTTCCTACTGAGGGGAGGGGGGTAAGCTCGTCTAAATAATATTTAAGAATTCAGTCCGTACCGAAAAGAAAACACAACCCTTCACCATTACAAGGATCAACTGGTTAACGCTGTTTAAGGAAATGATCGCTGTTTACAGCGAGAATCATGCTGACTTATAGCTGCTGGTACATAAAGTTACCACTCGGCTTAAAGACTTTAAACATTCAGTGGCAAATGCCCTGGTCTGCCTAGCAGTGTGCGTCCTGCCAGACCACAATAATTAAAGGAAGGCGAGAGAAATGTTTTGCTCTTAACACAACAGCGGCATATTAATAATGACAGTTGTAATACCGTAGCGTTGTGGTGTGATTGTTGAAAGTATTTAATAATATCGCATTTTCCACATGACAAGACGCCAAGTCCGTGTTTTGGCACACCTGTTAAGTAGTTCAGTCACTGTGAATAACGGGTATTTAACATCTTTCGAATTACGTAACTTTTCCTGTGAGGTCGCTTTGAAAAGGTTCCACCTGGCGTTCAATTAAGGAAACAACTTTTCTCTCCTCTCTTTAGATTATGGAATCAACCGGATGAATATGAACACACAGTGTATCATGTTAAAATAGGCCACGATTGCGTATTATTTGTCCAATTTTAACCATTGTTGTAATGTGTCGACAGATATTTAAAATAAAGATGTGTCAGTTTTCATGAAAATCTATTCAGCGGACCTCGAGTTGTTTACGTGGCGAAGCTAATCGGCGCGTATTTTT
Organism: Zootermopsis nevadensis; assembly: GCF_000696155.1. The sequence continues at coordinate 1,053,981 of NW_019059822.1, forward strand.
TTTTTAACTGCGAAAGCGTCTAAAATGGTAGGTAAGCACCTCCCTGCAAGGACACCAAGTTGATTGCCCGTCGAAGGGTCAGTTTGTTCTGCAAATTGTGCGCGAAGCAATCTGCGTTGGCAAACGCAAGGACCCCAATCACTCCATATCACGGGTAAACCAAAGTTCAAAGAACGTTGCAACACTGCTCGCAACAAGGCGGTGGGAAATTAACTGATGTTGGTAATACTTGTGTCATTTCCATTTGACCTCATAACATATGATTCTTTGGTTCTGAGCTAACATCGATTTGCATTATACATCGGTTCGTGTGTTTCTTTTGTTTTGTTTTTAGTACGAAACACTGACTGTACCAAGGGTTCTGCCACTTTTTGCTCGTGGAATCCCTCACGAAGTCTTACAAAAATCTGATAGCTCACGTAAAAGAAACTTGGAAATAATTAAACACCCAACTGCATTTCTTTAACAATGAGACAGATTAAGTGAACGCCATTAGTCATTTGCGCGACGTTGCCCTGAGTACGTCTGCGCTCTGACAGACATTCAATAAAACAGACACTTCTTGAAATAAAACCTTTTTCAGCCCTCAATAAGATGTGTCTCATTCTCTGCACATTAACAAGTAAATTAAGCCCGGGGTTAATATTTGAGACATAAACAAAACAAAAATTGACAGTGGAACCAAAGTTTCGGAGAATCTGACGTAAATACGTCTATACGGAAAGGAAGTTTATACATTATCTTTAATTACAACAATATTAACAACAATGCCGAGTAAACAGATGACTTTTCCTAGGTAACATAACAATGCACGCAAGCTGACCATTGTTGTCGATCCATATTTACACATTGTTGATATGGATCCTACACGTTTTCCTTTCACATGTTTGCCGAATGACCCTTCCGTATAGACGTATTTACGTCAAAAATTTAGTTCGCTAATTAATTTTCAACGGAAACCACCCTCATCCCACATTATAAAATTTCACTGAAATTCGAAAGAAAGGTTCTGGGGGATGTACGTGGATTTTATGAACGTTGCGTAAAGAATCCATAACAACAATAACAATACGAAGATAGCAAAAATCATAACAAATACAACAATGCATTAACAATAAATACAGCTGTAAAAATGAGTATAAACACGAATACTATTTCAATTAAAGAAGACACTAGTGAAACCAGATCCGCCATCGGATTGTCTCCGAAATGGATAAACAATACTTCACTTGGTACGGAAGCTTTTGCTATCTGGTCAGAATCCCCTGCGGTTATTTCGTTTAAAACATCACAGCTTTGTGATTTTGCACGCAAATTGAACACAAACATTGTGTTACAGATGTTTATTATCAATTACAAAAGTCATTTGTGCCATCACTCAATTTTTACATAAATTTCATGAATCCATCAGTTTTACGTGGTTTCACTGCAGTCAGACATCAACTGTTTTTTGCTGTGGCTGAACCGAGTACATAACATTAATGTGGGTGGAAAAATTCAGTAGCATTTTAAACAAATAAATCGCGTACCTCGTCTTTGCAAGCTTCAATCAACAACTTTTCCCCTCGTTGTTATGCTTTCCGACACTGCATACAACATTTCATGTACACATAAACTGTAATGATACGACATTGTTTACATTTAAACTATTACGATCGCAATTAATAACATTACGAAAATATTAAGCAGTGAATCATTCATACAAATTCTTATTTCATTTGAATGTGAATATTAATTATTACGTTTCACGTTTCTGGAACAAACTTTCTTAAGAGATGATAAAGTTGCGTCATATTGTGATAAATATATATTTGTTTAAATCTTGTCAGTCTAATCAAAATAAAATTCCTATTAAATATTAAAATATTACCATAATTAACATTTAAATATTTAAAATATATTAAATGATATTCTCTATCGAAATGTTCGATTTACATTAGAACATCACTTTTTACACGACATGTTTCAGTTCTAAAAGAACCATCTTCAGGTGCATAAAATTATATAAACTTAAATATAAATCTGATAAACATCTGACTAAAAGTTGCATTTATTCTTAACTCAAATGCAGGGCCCAGCGTTTATTTGCCGATAATATTCTAACAAACGATTTTAAAACATAGAGTTTCCTGGAAATAAAAATTGGTGTGGAGATTTTATAAGGTCGTAAAAGGTCAGTATAGTGACTGTCTACGGACTGGCTTCGATCCCAGACGGGGGCAGAGGATTTTTCCTATAGTCTCTTCGTCCAGACCGGCTCTGGGGCCCACCCAGCCTCCTTTCCAATGGGTACCGGGATCCTTTCCCGGGGATACAGCGCGGCCGAGGCGTGACGATAAGCACTCACCCCCATCTAGTGCCGAGATCAAGAATGATTACGAGTTATGTCTCCTCTCCTTGCTTTCAGACAATATAAAATTTTACATAACAACAGTGGCGAATTCTTCCGTCTGAATAGCGAATTAAAATCTAAGGAATATAAAATAAATGACTGTGTTTTCCGCGATATTACGCCGTGCAGAGAGAAACGTTTCTCCGAAAGTTTGCTACGAGTCGACTCAGCGTCATAACCTAGAAACATCCACTTTCATCGCCGTCGAGAACCTCTGGTACATTTTTCGAAGGCCTGAAGATTCTTGCGGACTGACAGTTAACAGATTAACTTACGTTTCTTTACTTTTCGTTAAGTATCCATTGTCGTGAAACTTTACGAATTAGAATTCCCCGCAACCCGAGGGCAAAGGAACCGTGTAGAGGCGGGGGGGGGGGGGGGGGGGGGTAGCTGGGGGGTCACAACACAGTTTCGAATATCTGCGCCCCCTCAAAAAGAATATCACCCCACTCCACCCCGCAATGCACGCGAGTGGAGGGTGAACCGCTATATAAGTGATCGCGCAAAGGCTGTGACAGTGTGTCTCTGCTACACGGCGCTACCTGTCAGCAGACGTGAGTACTACATATTTTTTATACGTATGTCATTTTGGTTCTAAACGCGTTCTTGTTAGGAATGGTAACACATTCACGACAGTAACGTTCAAAGGCAAATTGGTTTATTTTTCACAAACTAACTTCAAATTCGTCTTGTATCTTACGATGAAATTACAAGTAACAAGAAAAAAAATTTAAAAGGTAGAAAAGATTTGCAGTCAGAAATATCGCAAGAAACCTGAATGAATCGATAAGCTATGAACTCGAAATTTTGTTTCAATAATACGACTGTAAATATTTTACAAAATTCATGTTACAGAAACATTTTTTTCAGAACGCAGAAAATTTTAAATTTACATTTAAAGAACACTAAAATGTTGTTATATTTTAAGACAACATTTGGTTAGAAATAGCCCTGAAATCTGAGCGTTATAATAATATGTATAATTTTTTATTGTCTTCAAGAACCAGATAAATGTACACATCTGAACACAATCTTTCCAAAGTTTTGAAGGTTCCAATTTAAGTTCGGAATAATGCTCAATTTATTGCTGAAATCGGCACTACAAGTGTTCTAAGAAGTTTTCAGAGCCGTAGTGCAGTAATTTAAGCTCAGCCAACAAGTAATAAAACCTTTTTTTAATTCCTTCTTTGAACATGTAAATATGTTTTGCGAAATTCACTTTAAATGTGTAATTTCTTTTCGATTTTGAAAAAATTTAAAACATAATTTCATAAAGTATCGACTTGAAAGTTTTTTGAAAAAAAAATTAGAAAGATGTTTTTTTTTTTAAATTCAGGCGCTTACAAGAAATGTTACTGTCAGAAATGATGAAGTAAATATCGTACCTGGCCGAATCTACTGCTCGCCGAATATAACGCCCGTTAAAATTTCAAAAGCTTAACTTGAAACGATAGCATTCCATACCAGATATACAAAATTTGTGGAACTATTTCTAAGAATGTTTAAAAATTATGGATGTATTACGCTTTTTAATGCGTGCTATGTATTACCATTGCACATATTAATATTTTCGTAAAATTCATTTGATAAAGAATGGTCTTCGATTATAAGAAACAATTTAAATGCAATTCGTTGGTTAAATTCTGAGAGTTACACACAAAGATTTAGACACAATTCGTAAATATTAAAAAAATCCTATAAGCCTGAAATTCTGGGCCTTACGAATTCAGTGCTCATATTCCATTATTTATGTGTATTTGCATTCCTACTGTACATGATGTCTCGCGAAAAGCAAAGAATTTTCGCCCATAGACTCAAAGTTAAATTATGTTCCTCGGTACCGATTAAACCTTATTTAGATGTTTGGCTTCATCACGTGATGGAATTTCGTCGCCAGTTCATTAAGATTTGCTATTTCTAATATCGCCTAATTAATACTTTGTTGTATAAAAATCTTAAATAATATTTCAATCGCTTTTAAGAGCCATTAAACACTTGAACGTGAAGTAAAGTAATGATTTCACTTCAACGCTGGTTGTTAATTAGGCTAACAGTTCGTATACGCAACCATTCTTGATTATAGTTGCAATGTATATTAAGAATCCACTACATGTTTCGGCCTTAATTGGTCATCTTCAGGTGGTTCTCCTCAAGTATTCGAAACGAAAAGATATGACTTTTAACTTGTTTAAAATATTTTCTGTTGTTGACTTCACCACGTGATGGACTGTCTATCAAGGCGTAGCTTACGTCAGCTTCGACATTCCACCGGTACTACATCCACAAAGTCAACTTTACTTATCACGGCCGTGAGAACCTCAAATCCTACCGATGTTCTAATGTTTCAAGGGTGAGGGTTCCTAGCCCCTAAAAATGCTGGGAGCAGCCAGAGATCAATAACTTAAAAGTAACACCTGACTTATATTTTACCTGAAATGCTCGAAATCCATCCGAACTAGTTTTTCCTGGGCAAAGCTAAAAGAATTATTACTGAAACCTAACAAACTGGATGGAAAGAAGACATTCTCGGCTATGAAGGTTCCCAGACAGTGCCCACTCGTCCTTCTGGTAATGATAGGTTGAGAGAAGGCGAGGCTTTTAAAAGAGGACGAAGGATATATTTTGAGCAGGGTCCTACTACATTCGATCAGAATTTTCTAAATAATATTTAGGAATTCAGTCCGTACCGCGAAGAAAACACAACTCTTCACCATTACGAAGATCAACTGGTTAACCCTTTGAAGCCTGAGCTCGTCTAAATAATATTTAATAATTCAGTCCGTACCGCGAAGTAAACACAACGCTTCACCATTACAAAGATCTAGTGGTTAATTCCGTTTAGGGAAACGATCATAGTCTTAAGGTGGTCATTCAATCTACTTTGACGAAAAGCCAAGTTTCCATATCGCCTCACGGTTTTATACCTGAGTAGTTTCATTAGAATGTGCAGCTGCTCAATCTACTTTCCAACAGCCACGCAAATGTCTGACCTATTACCATTTATAAATTTGTTAAGATCGGACATCGTCAATTTTGGTAGGCAATTCTGAATAAATGGCTCACGAGAAAAACTTCTATTGTACAGCATTCTCGTGAATTATGTTACAGCTATAAATCGAATAAGCCAATTAAAACGTGTTTAATCAACACTTATAGATAAATCATTATTCGTAAATGTTTTTTTCTGCGATGTTTTTCCTATATTCAAAATGGTCCAAAACGGGAAGGTGTTGCATCGAAATTGCTTTTCAAATTTTCTTTTGCGATACGCCTTTATGAAGGTAGAATAAGGAGCAGTAGAAACTGAAAATGAATGGGACACATCAGGTTTTTTTGTCTATGCTGATGATAATGTATTTGACGAAAACACATATATCAGTAAGACGTTGTTAAATAAGTAAACGCTGATAAAACAAGAGTCTACTTTCCTGTCTCGGTACCAGATGATGCAAATAATAATATAAAGATAACTAATATCCCACAAATCCCTTTAATTAACATTTTAAAGCCAAATAGATATTATATGTTCCACCTTCTTCAACAATAAATTAAGCTTCGTTTTGTATTTACGAGTTTCGTAAGATTCTCACTGCAAACAGCGATCATTTCCTTAAACAGCGTTAACCATTTGATCTTTGTAATGGTGAAGTGAAGTGTTTTCTTCGCGGTACGGACTGAATTCTTAAATGCTATTTAGACGAGCTTAGGCTTCACGGGGTTAAACAGTTCCTTGCGTTCTAATCGAAATGTATATTTAAGAGCGTTTCGTATACAATAGATCAGTGGTATTCAACCTGGGGTACGCGAAGACATCTTAGGGGGTACGTGAAATTTAAAAAAAATATATTATTTTATGATAAACACTGAATAATCAGTAATGTAATTTATTTAATTTATTTTAGATGTGGATTATATACTACGTATAACTTGAATTATACACCAACAAATTTGGGGGTACAAAGTTGAAGATAAATTATATCTGGGGGGTACGCGAACAAAAAAAGGTCGAATACCACTGCAATAGATCATTAAAAGTGACAGATATTCATCGATCTTAGCAACTTTATTACAGTTCCGTAGTGTGCAGCATTTTTCATTATCCCGCCAATATAAGTGACACGTAACAATTCTGACGGTTGACTGCGTTCTGAAATTTACCGCCAGCAGATTTAGCAGCGCCACGAGAAACCGGACGTCAGGTTACACAAACAACAATCACTGCTGGGACGTGACAAGCTGTTAACGTGTGTGTGTTTCCGTCACACACAAAGCGCATGTTTCTTTTTCTCCGGGGATCACAAAATAACAGGCCCATTCGATGTTCGTTGTTAAATTCAAACTGAGGGGATTAAAGATTGAATATGAATGTTTTCTAGGTTGTTTCTACCACACTCTAGAACCCAGAAGACAGCCTTCTTTATAGTTGCCGCTGAGAACCCGAAATCTCGAGGGTAAAAGATTCACAGGGGGAAAGTTTTGCACATCGTCGCTTAAGAGCTGGAAAGAATCAACGAAATAAGTGAGGCAGTCCAGTCTAGTTCATTAGCTTTCGTAACATCCATTTTAATATTATCTTCTCATTCTTAAAGAATGTTACTTTCCTTTTCGCTTACCTGGTTTAACAGCTGAAGAACTGGCTTCATTTCTGTCTCGTATCAGAGCAGATACCTCATCGAAACCACAGAACGCTTTCAGAAACTGTGTATAAGCCAATCAGAGAACACCTTTCCACTGGCGTCGCATCCAACACACATTAATACAAAGGATTTAATGTGTGGTGAATTTCTAACGAAAAAAAGGGGCGTTCTAGCTTTGTTTGAATGTCCAGGCTTGGATTATAGTAAGGAAAGAGCGAAGGGTGTTTAAAAATAAATCTGTCACGAAAAACTCTGGTATTTCCTGACGGGATTAACAATAAACATGGCAGCTGCAGCCTCCGGTGACTAGCGTCACGCGTTGGTTTGACAATCGACACAAAAACTTGTGACAGACGAAATGCAGAACCACTGCGTATGGAAGGCGGTGATTTCAAATTAAAATGTGCGGATTACAGCGACTGACGTATCTCAGGCTTTGTAATGATAGAAAAAATAATGTCCAAGGAGACTTATCTTGCCATTTTAGTCTTTTATTGCAGAAACTTTGTTCATTGACATTACCACACCTACATATCACGTTTGAAATAACTTTTAAGCACGAATATTTCCGAAACAGTGACATGTAAACGATTTTATTTTGAGGGGATAGGAAATGGTAAGTCAACAGATGATATTTTCAATCCTTTGATAATTATATTTCTGTAGAAAGGGTATTTTGTCTGAAAAAAAAACATTTTCAAGTGTTCAGTTAAATAAAATGCACATGTGACAGTGAAATCGCCTCTCTCTGTCCGTCTATCAGAACGCACTTTTTTATTATTATTTCCAGAACTATTTAGTGGACTAAAAATCTCAATTACAGCTTCGTCAAAATTTCTCAAAAATTGGTTCCGGTACAATTAAATAACATATATAATCCATCCCACATATCACATTTTTTCATCGAACAGGCAAATATCTTTCCATGAGGGAAAATATAAAATCGTACAAAATTTTTAGTCAGGAAATCTCAAAGAAATAGACCGATTTGGTATACCTGGGAGTAGGTGTAATATGACCTACTGGATCTTAAATAAATAGGGTTTAGGATGGATTCAACTGACTCAGAATATGGATTCAACAGAAATGGTAAAAAATACTTAGGGTTCAAAATATGGCGGAGAAGCTGTGCGACTATAAAGTTTCTTTAAAGAAATGTTCTGTTTATCTTAATCAAGTTTAGCTACATGGAACGTAAAGATACGTCCTGTTATCTGTAAAAATTATATGACAGTACGCGACTGATCTACTGCTAATCATAAACTTCAATGGATCTTGTCGAGAGTCGCTTGCATGACAATTAAGATACCAGCCAGCCTTCGTAAGAAACAACAGCCCCACGGATAGAGGAAGTGGTCACTGATATGGACCACCATGATGAAACAATCGACACAAACATTCCAGAAGCCGACATAAAGGCAGACGGAGAGTAATTAACGCAGAAAGTACTAAAATTTTCATTTTGTTAGCCAAATTTCCGAATCTCATGACACGAAAATGTTATCAATTACGAGTCTGAATCACGTAAGCCATCTGGATGCAGTTATATTTATCGATATGACATAGCACCCTGCGATTTTTAATCGATCATTCCTTATCGATTTACTTAAAACTCTAATCACAAGCTGAACTTGGAGTTATGATTGATATTTTCTGATTAATCCATAGCAATAGACACTCATAACTAGCATAACTGACTTGTTTGGGGTATGTAGCACGCATGGATGACGTAAGGTCTTATATTTTGAATTTATTTAATTTTGAAGGAAAGAGATCTCTTGGAAGATCTAAGAGCAGATAGGATGAGAATGTTAAGATATATATATTAGTTAAGTTGGGGTGAGTGGGTGTGGTTTCTACAAAACTGTGAACATGTTTAATAAGTTATGAGCTCACAAGAAGTTGTGACGGAACATCTGTGGGTGGCAGACGGTTCGATTGTGAATAAGCGCGAAATGTAATCGGAAACAGTTCGATACAGAAACTAAGTCACAAATTACATCAAGCAGGTAATGGAAAAGTTGAAACTGATTCTCTGTTTCGGTGGGGGATTACGGATTGCCGCTAGGACGGTGAAGATATTAATAACAGACCTTAATAATAGCACTCGGTATCTCTATGGGCATCTTGCAAGCAGAGGAAACTAATCCCTGCTCTGCGATTGTTTCGATAAGTTGAGTATCGACCCTGCAACACATACTCCCTGTGTTATTTTGACTTTATTACGGTTTGTTGTAAACGTTCATTTTAAAACCCAGAATTCGTGCATGAAACTTATAACTTTAATGGTGTCTGTATCAGAAAATGGAAGTTTTGAACATCAAAGATGAATCTGGTATTTATAGAACTCAAAGACATGTTGTCAGGTTAAACTTCGTAACACAGCGCGCACTAATGTTTAACTACGCGTGGCATTTTTACGAAATCAGTGAGAAATTGCCAATACTGTAATAACCGGACATGTTTTTTTTTTGTAAGATTTACAATTTAATTTTGTAATGATTCAAATACAGTAGGATGATTAAGAATGGGAAGGAGATAGACCCCCTAGCACAAGTACCATAATCGGTAGATGAATTAGTATTCTACAGTTAACCAGAAACTCTTTAGATTTTAAACATTACCAATTGCTGCACAAATGGCCCACCGTCATAATTGGATGTCTTTCCGTTGACCTCAACACAAGATAATTCTGACAAATTATTTCACATGCCTTCGAAAAAATATTTTTTAATTTCAAAAATTTTAATTTCATATTTTTATACTCAACCTGTAATAAAAAAATGAACTGCGCTGTTCCATAACCGATCCAACTAGCCATTAACCCACGCACAGATATTACTTATGTCATTTATTCGCTAACATCAATTACTTTTCACTAAATAATCCTGTAAATCTGTGCAGTTTGTATAAATAAACAGCACACCCATTAATCGAGTTCACTGGAGTAGAACAAAAGCCACGAAGCTCGGAACAGCCTCAAGTAAGAAATGAAACGAGATATCGAAGAGGATGTCTTCCTTTGTAAGCATGAATTTGCTCCCGCTAAATTGCTGTTCGGACGAGTGGGCGTAACCACATCTCATTTGCCCGCGCTCTACACAGAAGCAGGCAATCTTAGAGGGTAATGTGGCGGAACTGTGATCAGGAGGGCCGGGGTTCTTTTCCGGCGTCATACAGCACGCTCTAATGACGTTTAAATATCCCTGCTTAGCTCCATGTGTTCGCAAAAAATTATATTTCGATACTTTAATGCTGAGATTAAAGGCAAGAATTAGAAGAAAATGCATCTTAATTTCGCTTTTTAGAAAACTAAATTATTGTCCTTCTTTCCGTGGGTTCAAAACTCACTCACCACGTGTTTTAATTATCAGTAACTGAGTTTTTTTTTTCATTTATGTATTTCGTATGATTCTCAGTGTAAACCGAGATTATTTCCTTAAACAGCGTTAACCAGCTGATCTTCGTAATGGTGAAGAGTTGTGTTTTCTTCGCGGTACGGACTGAATTCTTAAATATTATTTAGACGAGATGCGGCTTCAAAGGGTTAACCAGTTGATCTTTGTAATGGTGAAGAGTTGTGTTTTCTTCGCGGTACGGACTGAATTCTTAAATATTACTTAGACGAGTTTCCATTTCAAAGAGTTAAATGCTATAAAAGTAGATCATAACTTAAAACAGACAGCCATGGTGATGTCGGTCCCTGCATTATGACCCAGGCTGATGAGATCGCGAAATAATTAATTGTGGTTTGTTCACATGAATGCGACGATTAATCTTAAATTCTAGCAGTCTCCCTCGAAACAAACCTAAAATAACATTTCAATGTTTTAATAAAGTGGTTAGGATGTGGGTTGTAAGACCAGGGTTTGATTCCTGGAAGAATCAGTGACTTATAGCAGCATTTTCTTGCGGAAAGCCTGTCAAAATTACTTCGTCAGTCCGTCCGTCTCTCTCCGGGCTGATGTGTAGGGATTTGGGGTAAGGCGGCCTCAGCGTGGATCTAACAAATTGCCACCATCAAGTATCTACTATGCGTGTTCTGCAGGGCGAAATTTGCCCCGTCAACGGGGATGTCACGTGGCACGGTACAACTCAGAGTTCTCGGTCGCCATTGCCAAGTGCACGCACGCACGCAAAGAGCTTAAATTAATTTAGCGCATTGTCCCCTTAAATCTCGTTAGTGGCGCTTGTGACAATAGTTTGCACAATTGGTTTTACAAATTTTATCAGTCGCATTGCTCATACAGCTAATTTTAAAAAACAATAATAATCGATTCTCTTTTGTTCACATTTTATGAGTGCCTATTAATTACGCTAGAGGGCGATTCCGCAAACCGTACCTTGAATGCGACCGGGGGCCCACCCAGCTGTTTGGTATGCAGCTGATGACAATGCGTAATTCATCCTCGATTCAGATTAACCCTTTTAAAGCCCAGTGGTAATTATACGTACCATCTGCTTTAACAGCTTGTAACTATACATCTTTTTATTTGTGGATTTCGTATGATTCTCAGTGTTAACAGCGATTATTTCTTTAAACAGCGTTAAGCAGTTGATCTTTGTAATGGTAAAGTCCTGTGTTTTCTTCGCGGTACGGACAGAATTCTTAAATATAGGGGAAAATGGGTAAATGGCGGTCACTTAAGAGAAAAGCCCGATAAAACGAAAAGTATATGCAAAGTTGAAACTTTATATAAACTAGTATTTAGTCTGAAGGGTCTACTTCTTAAGTATGCAGTATAAAACACGTTGAACGTAACAAAATTTCTGTAGGAAATGATAACTGAAGACGTAGCTTTGACCGGTATTCCCCACCCTTAGGGGTAATGTAGGTCACTATTTGAGCTTCAAGATGTCACTGAAGTAAATAAGATATTAAGTGAATAAAATGTATTTTCTTAGTAAGTAATAGGCATATATCTTAGTTCACAAAATATGTACACGTCTAAATCATCTGAACGTACAAATTCTAACAGAATGTTAAGATAGAAGTCTTCAATAACCTTTTTCATTTTATATTTCTTCTTCTCAAACACAGATCACAAAGATGACCATCCGGAAATTCCCAGCCACTGCATTCTGCATGTACCCAGATACCACAGCCTGTACATCTAAGCCAGAGTTCTCCGTCTTTCCCAAATTTCTCACAAATTAAACATATTTCACAATGTTTCTATGTCATCGTCTTCATTTTCGTCAAGAATATTTTGATCGTTTATGTCGGCGTCCTCTTCTGATGAAGCCAAGTCCAACTTTCCTTCGGATTCTTCCATCAGAGTTTCTTTCTCTCTTTGAGGCTTGCAATTATCTCGGTAACTGCACCAGACGCAAATAGCTTAATTCGCTTTTGAACTTCACTGAATCAAGCATTGGATGTCATCACCAGCTTGAAGCTTCTATCTGGTACCGTTCGTCAGAATAGTGCCTGACCGCCATTCCCCCGTCCTCCCCTAATTTATACGAGCTTTGGCTATAAATGGCTGTATAATGCTTTTTATTTGTGGAGTGCCAAGAACATCCTATTTAAATTTCATAAGATTCCGTTACTAATATGGACCGAATTGTGTGTTACTCAAATCCACAAATGGCTAAAATCCAAAATACTAAATTATCACTAAGGTAGTATATTTGCGTCATATTGTGAATTAGGTTAATATTTTAACATTTTCCGTCAAATCACAATTTTAATAAGATAATAAAATATAAAAAAATTTAAAATATCATTTCACGTTCCGCATCGAATGATCGATTTACAAATTGGAACGTTCTCTTACGACATGTTTCGGTTATATTTAACCGTCCTCAGATATAAATTAGATTAGTAAAAATTTAAAACTCGAATTACAATCATTTACAATGTTATGCAGTTTATTTGAAATGTTCTTATCAGATTACTCTTATATATTAGAACGAAGGTATTGTTTTTTATATGGCGTGGTTCATATGATGTTCAATATTAGTCTGTAAAGCAATGATTTAAATAAATAAAACATTAATAATTATGGAGTAATATAGAAAACAAAATGATGGAAGTAAATAAATAGTAGAATGTATAAGTAAAATTAAATTAATTTAATAAAACATACCGGTGTGATTTGACGGAAAATATTAAAATATTAAATTATCACTATTTCGTGAACAAAACATTCCACTCGACCAGTGAAAACGGGCTAATTCGTCTTATAGCAATCTGAAGGCTTGTCACTGACTTCAACCGCTCGTAATTTCAGTGCGGTTGGGGCACAAACGAGAGAAGAACATGGCTGTACCGCGGCTTGTAACAACGTCACTAGTGTTTGCCACAGAATCTCCATACCTCTATCTTCCTATGCTTCGCATCGCTGACTCATGAATAACCTAATGAATGGAATCTCTTTACATACTAAGATCACAGGACACGCTTCGCAAGTCATTTTTCAGTCGTTACCATAGCAACTCGTGCCACACTTCCGGTTCAAGTGTCATGAACGAAACAAAGTACCGAAAAATTTCTGCCACGCGTGTGTTGAAATAACACGAAGTACCAACTTTTTAAAATAGCCAAAACGTCTGTGTATGCGTCTCTTTACGTTTTTTGCACCAAGTTCTTTGCGAGAACTGGACTGGTCGTGTCTGTCTGTCTGTCCAGTCGATTCAACTCGAGAACCACTGGACGGATTTAGATTAAATTTGATGTGGAGGTTGTGCCATTCTGCACGACCTCAAAATCGTACTTTTGAAGATCCTATAAGCGGTGAAAACAAAATGACGGATGAGGAACTTTGTGAGGTGGACATTGAGGTGCTGAGATCTGGTGGCCAAAATGGGTGTTGCAAAGAATGGATGTTTTGTGTAGCGTATTTATGTGTTTCGTATGATTTTTGCTATAAACAGCGATTATTTCCTTAAACAGCGTTAACCAGTTGATCTTTGTAATGGTGAAGAGTTGTGTTTACTTCGCGGTACGGACTGAATTCTTAAATATTATTTAGACGAGC
>NW_019059822.1:1068279-1083439 GCF_000696155.1 Zootermopsis nevadensis
TGTTTTCTTCGCGGTACGGACTGAATTCTTAAATATTATTTAGACGAGCTCAGGCTTCAAAGTGTCAACCAGTTGATCTTCGTAATGGTGAAGAGTTGTGTTTTCTTCGCGGTACGGACTGAATTCTTAAATATTATTTAGACGAGCTTAGGCTTCAGATGGTTAACCAGTTGATCTTCGTAATGGTGAAGAGTTGTGTTTTCTTCGCGGTACGGACTGGATTCTTAAATAATATTTACTTGAAAGGATTAATTGGTGGTTCCATGGAATATTCTTTGCATTTTTCGCCAACTGAATGAAATGTATGTTGGTCGGGTGAGGTGGCATTCTTACAATATTAATTTAACACCAGTTACTTACGCCTTCATAAGTGAGAGGAGATCTAATGGCGCATCAAGATATTCTTCGTCGATTAATCACGTATTACGTTTTACGTCTTATTTATTGATTTGTCCGTTGTGTCGTTCTTGCCTGCAGTGCGCCTTCTAATAGTATCGAAAAAGATTTAAAAACTGTCAGAGGTAAATCCTGAATAGAATTAGCAGGTTTAAATGTGGGATTAGGGCCCACCTGTTCCATTAAGACTTATAAGTGATTTATTGCTCGTCGAACCCTTTCCTCGACGACTTGAAAATACGTTTCGCGATTTACAACGGGGCTCTGCCCACCGCACCTACGTCATCACTACTTTACATTCTCAAAATCACAAATTTAACAAGCGACTTGTGAGCAGAGATATGTAATATCTCTTTAGTATTACATTTGAAACATCGCTTATAGATTTATCTATTTTAACAACGTTACGATTAGCTCAAGGTTATCGCACTTTCTCGACTTTAAGACGCGCCACGATTTCAAAAAATTTAAAATGCAACAGAGCGAGTCTTAAAACCGAGAAAACACGGTACACGACATCCAACGACAAAATCATTAATGAATGAAGCGGCCGTGGACTACTTTAAGGTTCTATGAGGCACTTACATGGATACAATTAGGAAAACCACAAAAACCTTTAGTTACGTTAACCAATATTTGGACTTTTTACTTTAATTGTATTTAAACCTTGCAGTTGTTAATCTCGGCACTATCTAGTGATTGGTTAGCTTAACGCTCCGGTTGATTTAACCTTGAAAAAATAATCCCGGTACCCTGCTGGATAAGAGGCTGGATGGATCCCACAGCCTGAAAAATCCTCTGCCCCCGTCGGGGATCGAACCCAGGTCGTCAAACCTTTAGCCTAGTATGTACGGACTTATGTGACAGACCTACAGTTAATACATCACTAGATAAGAAAACAAATCATCCTTAAAATTATTATAATCGACATCATGTATTTGAGAACGTGAACTATCTTATTGTGGATTTATTACGTCCCGCATTTATTATGTGTCACTTCAAATTTTGTCTTTACAGGGCAAAAACAACAACAACAACAGAGAGACATATATGTTAGTTGTGCCATTGTATTGCCCCGATGAACAAATGTGTTATCAAATAATCGTCAAACTGACAAGTCTCTCAGATCGGTCAATTCATTTGCCCGACAGTGAAATGAATCCACTCCTACGAAAGCCAGCGTTCACATCTCCAACTTTATGAATAGCCTACTTGCACCGGACTGGCTTCGTGGGTTTTGCTTGCGGTATCTGTGGGTCCTGGCTCCAACCCACAATCAATTTGCATTCAACAGTTCATTCACAGGCACGGTGGCCGGGAAAATACGACAATACATGAGAAAAAAATCAGTGGTGTCGTGAAAATCTCATCTGTTTAAACACTAATAATACAAGTGTGAAAAGCATTGGTCCAGACACATTTTCAAGTCGTGTTCTTTGTTGCTTACGTATCTCACCGACCGTGACGTACGAATCTATTGTCGAAAATATATTCGCATTACTGATATCGCATTGTATCGTGCCGGATAATATTACCTTTTCGGGGCATTTTGTTAAATATTCACAACAGAGATACATGTTTAAAAAAAAAACAAGAATAACTTTAGTTTTAAAAAGTTTATCTAAAGATCTACAATTATTTTAGAATGTTTGAAAGAAAGAAAAAATACATGTTATCTTAAAATATGTACTGAAAAACGCATTTTAAAATTTTGAACAATTTTTTTTAACTCCATTTGCGCCTAGAACAAAAACCAGTAACACTGCCCAAATATATTTATTCCATATCAACAATTCCTTGATAAATTTTAACAAATATACGTCATAATCGCTACAGCTAGGCACACGAAATCCAGAAGTGTTAAAGGGGCATATGTTAAATTAGTCCTGTGTAAGAGTTATATTTCTCTATGTGGAACAAACAGTTTGGATGAAAATTCAATCCATGCATCCTAACCAAATAATTTTAACTTAAGCTCTTCGCCAACTCACCCAGAGAAAGAACCCACAATATAACACGATCATTTCGTGAGCCTTGTCTGTAATGAAACCGCCCCCATAAGTCTCGCAGCAAATTATGACACAGCTACCATCCCATTCAAATAAACACGTGTCGCTTAGCGGCATTTCAGAACGCGCCCTGTAATCGATGTTGCTCATTGTGACGTGGCACCATGGCGGTGCCTCATCGCCTTAATTGTCCCTGTGTAATTTATTTATCTAATTCAATTTGTTCCATTATCTACGCGGTGAGGTAGTGCGACCGGATGTGACGGTCAGCGTCTCAAGTATCGTATTTCCGCTCGTTGTAAAGAGAGAGAGAGAGAGGCCTTGTTCTTCATGACTAAAACCAATGCTTGTCGAATTCTAAGCCCAATGGTAATTATACGTACCATCTGCTTCAACAATAATTAATTCTCCATTTTATATTTACGTGTTTCTTAAGATTCTCACTGTAAACAGCGATTATTTCATTAAACAGCGTTAACCAGTTCATCTTCGTAATGGTAAAGCGTTGTGTTTTCTTCGCGGTACGGGCTGAATTCTTAAATACGGATTTCTAGTGATATTTTAACCTTTGCGGGTCGACAGCTCGACAAAATGTGAAGAGAATTTAGACTGCAGATCAGAGCGAGGTAGCATTTTGTATTTCAACTGTTTTTGAATGCTACAAAATTGACGTGTTTCGAATTCTCTGAAAAGAGCTGTATTTTGATTCTTGCCATTACGACAAAATATGGTTTCCTCTCCACGTGACTTGAACCAAGATGAAGTCAGACACTAAACGAGAAATCCCTGGTGAAAAGTGCGTGTATTGTATGTCGTAGGTCTGTCCAGCTTTGTAACTGCCCCTGCTGAATACTTAAAAGGTCCAGCGAAGGTAAGAATATAGAGAACAAATAATCTTAAATTCCTGTATATGAGATCAAACTGATGACGATAATTATCCGGGCAAAAATTATCACGCAAATTTTTCGTTTCCCTGAATGTAACCTACAAAACCAGTAACACTGCCCAAATATATTTATTCCATATCAACAATTCCTTGATAAATTTTAACAAATATACGTCATAATCGCTACAGCTAGGCACACGAAATCCAGAAGTGTTAAAGGGGCATATGTTAAATTAGTCCTGTGTAAGAGTTATATTTCTCTATGTGGAACAAACAGTTTGGATGAAAATTCAATCCATGCATCCTAACCAAATAATTTTAACTTAAGCTCTTCGCCAACTCACCCAGAGAAAGAACCCACAATATAACACGATCATTTCGTGAGCCTTGTCTGTAATGAAACCGCCCCCATAAGTCTCGCAGCAAATTATGACACAGCTACCATCCCATTCAAATAAACACGTGTCGCTTAGCGGCATTTCAGAACGCGCCCTGTAATCGATGTTGCTCATTGTGACGTGGCACCATGGCGGTGCCTCATCGCCTTAATTGTCCCTGTGTAATTTATTTATCTAATTCAATTTGTTCCATTATCTACGCGGTGAGGTAGTGCGACCGGATGTGACGGTCAGCGTCTCAAGTATCGTATTTCCGCTCGTTGTAAAGAGAGAGAGAGAGAGGCCTTGTTCTTCATGACTAAAACCAATGCTTGTCGAATTCTAAGCCCAATGGTAATTATACGTACCATCTGCTTCAACAATAATTAATTCTCCATTTTATATTTACGTGTTTCTTAAGATTCTCACTGTAAACAGCGATTATTTCATTAAACAGCGTTAACCAGTTCATCTTCGTAATGGTAAAGCGTTGTGTTTTCTTCGCGGTACGGGCTGAATTCTTAAATACGGATTTCTAGTGATATTTTAACCTTTGCGGGTCGACAGCTCGACAAAATGTGAAGAGAATTTAGACTGCAGATCAGAGCGAGGTAGCATTTTGTATTTCAACTGTTTTTGAATGCTACAAAATTGACGTGTTTCGAATTCTCTGAAAAGAGCTGTATTTTGATTCTTGCCATTACGACAAAATATGGTTTCCTCTCCACGTGACTTGAACCAAGATGAAGTCAGACACTAAACGAGAAATCCCTGGTGAAAAGTGCGTGTATTGTATGTCGTAGGTCTGTCCAGCTTTGTAACTGCCCCTGCTGAATACTTAAAAGGTCCAGCGAAGGTAAGAATATAGAGAACAAATAATCTTAAATTCCTGTATATGAGATCAAACTGATGACGATAATTATCCGGGCAAAAATTATCACGCAAATTTTTCGTTTCCCTGAATGTAACCTACAAAAAACTTAGTTTCATTCAATTAAACATAATCCTTCATAGTTCATTATAATGATAATGATGATAATGATGATACAATACTGGAATGGGGTCTGATTGTCTGGGACTGTAGAATCTGTAGTGCGGGCTAATGGCACAGAGGTGCATGAAGCAAATTGGGGCATGAACCGCTTGATTACAGCACGCTGCCTACGCGAACTGCTTAGTAAGTACCCTCGTCTACTGTCAGCTAATCGACACAATTAAAATGAAGTGATAATGACCAGTCTCCTCTATAAAAGTGGCCCACAACAAAACGCAGCCCTAATTTGAACCTAAAAAACTCCGAAATATGTATTAAAATTCTCCCTGGTCTTATGGTAATTCAACGTATCAATATTTCACCACACGTTACCTTAAAAACAGGAGTGGAAAAGAGTTATTAATAAATCATACCATTGTGACGTCTTGTTCCACTCTTTCACTCAACTACCCTCAAAATGCCCAGCGCTGTGAAGATCCCAGGTTCTGCATCCCAAAATCTCCTCGAAAATTCTGTGCTGTGTACTTCCGGAAAGCATTGCAAAGCAAATAATACTTGCATAACAAAAATAATTATGGTAACTTGATACGTAGCTAATTATTTCAGAATGTAATTAAAACTTGGCTCGTTCTCGTTGCATTATTGTGCAAACATAACCTCTCTTCTAATTAGAAGACCGAAACAAAATATGACGATCACTGGGGCCGGGATCCAACTGGCCGTCCTTTAATCACGACACGGCTTCTGGGATCGCAAGACTGCTTGTCTGCCCATGAAAAGAACATTTGTTCAGTCTGGGTTGGACCCATCCTAACTATACCCGCGTTGTTGTGTGAAATAACAATCAAATGCTTAAAAAATGACACAGTGTGTTGTCGATTGTCTGAGGTATACGTTTTGCTGTAACAATGTTTCGAAAGTTGTTTATTATCCTATCTTCAGGTGACTGTTTCTCTTTGTACTGGCAAACATTTATATTTTCAAGATTAGAGGCGACGATTAGAATAGAAATCAGTACCAACTAGACTGGTTTTAATGTTACTATTAGCTTCAGTGCCCTATCAGTTCGCTGTGAGACACGCTAAAGACGGTTTAAATTTCAATTTTTGTAACCGCGTGGGCGGTACAATAGATAAAAGGACGACAGGTCGTGGCACCTGTGTCTCACCTTTTACGATCTGCAACTTGAAACAAAACTCATTAGTAATGGCGTATTCATTTAACTTTAAAATTGTTACTTATATCCCGAATTAATGTGAATGTATCATCTGCTTTTAACTGGAATTTAAAAACTTTTCGTTTGCAATCCGTCGCTCTCACCACAGCCCAATCTCCAAGCATTGTGACATGTAGACTTAATTTTTCTTTGTTTCCAATTACCTGGGCGTTAAAATGTTGAAAGTATACGGCAAATCTTTCATATTTTCAAAAAATGGCTGTTACTTAGAGAATATGGCAGATAACAAGATTTTTTTTTAATATCTAAACCAGGATACTGTTTCACAGTGTTTAAATGGTACACCAACGATTAACATTTCTTAATGCCATTTAAAAATTTTCATATTGATTAAAGTTCTCAATACAGAGACCGAGGTTTGAACCCAGGGTTTCCCCACAAACCTCCATTGAATATGATCCAGAACCTCTCCATCTCCCCACCCAAAAAATGTCTTCACATTCCATCTCCCTTAATGTTCCTTTCGTTCTCGTAATTCGTTCAAATAAACACATTAAAATAAAATTTTGGTACGAAAACCAACATGTGTGGAGACTATTTATAATTATCACATTTCGATTTGGCGCGTTACGTTATCTATTCTAATAATTCCAGCTGTAGGTTTTTGGGGTACTTGTGACAATTTATCACTCATCTATTCTATATGATCCTGATGACGTAATAATTCTTGGTAAAACTGTATCGTTTTAAACATGGCTGTAATTATTACCTCGAGTACTAAATAGTTTAATTTGTGATTATTTTTACCCTTTCATATGTAGCCCAGTCGGTGCATTATAATGTAATTAAATATTTGACACAAAGGCAAAGGAAATAAAGTTATTTCCGATCAAACGTTTCCAAGCGACCGCCGACAGCCGACAGACTACGTGGGCAGGAAGCTACTCGTGGCATTTCACGTGATTTCATGCCTCAGGACGACAACGGACTATCAAAACTTCTCTTGTTCGGGCAGGATCACAGACAACGACGCAGCGACGAGTGGATTTCAACGAAAAGGTCCAATCTCTTATCGCAACAGAGAATATTAACCGGCCTGCTGTACATGTTACTCTTCAGAACGTCGATGAATCACGCACGTCTAGAAGAAATCAAGGAAACGCTCGGAAATTTGTGAGAAACGTGTTTTGTTGTCACCAAAGAAACAGTAAAAGAGATTCATCGCCCTGATGATGGAGGCAGTATGACCTCTGAAACGTTGGTAAACATCGACCATACTATACAGCGCAACAACCCAGAAGACAGAAATCTTCATACTCTGATGACAAAGGCAGTATGACCTCCGAAACGTCGGTAAACATCGACCAGACTACACAGCGCAACAACCCAGAAGACAGAAATCTTCATACTCATCGCCCTGATGACGGAGGCAGTATGACCTCTGAAACATTGGTAAACATCGACCAGACTACACGGCGCAACAACCCAGGAGACAGAAATCTTCAGAGATACAAATGTCTGCATGACAAAGAAAGAAAGTTTTTCAATGGGTAAATTAATACGAAAGTCGATAAATATATAATAAGAATGAGGGACATAATTCGAAGGAAGAAATTTACACTTGCGTTACGCAGAGCTATAGTTCACTGTTGCACACGGACGACCGCGCTATTAGTTCTTCAAGTTGATGATGTTTGCGTTGCCCTCCGGTAGAGGGGTCTCTCTCCTGTCAGTCTGTTTCATTGTTCACAACAACCAAAAACGATACGCTCTGGCTGATTAAAAAACTTCCTGAAGAGCGAGATTGCTGGTGACAATGCGTTAAACGGATCATTTGAGATACAAGAACTTTAAAAAATATACGATTGTCTCGAAGGACATGCAAAAATTCTGCATTAGACTGATTGCGTTCCGAAAACGAGAACTCGTGGCGGATTTTCCGATGCGAACGCCATCTGAAAGCCGGTACTTAACATATTTTATAAGGAGAGATAAACTGCAGGTCCATCATGTCAGGGTGTACCATGATTGTTTTATTTTCATTTCAGACAGAAAATATTAATAAAAGCATAGACCTGTATATTTATTGAATTAGGAATAATAATTTAATTCTTCATGTGTAATAATGATAAATTTCTCCGTCAATCGTTACATTTTCAATTCATAACTAACAATAACGTGAGAGAAAAATGTTATCATTTTGTCAAATCCACTCCGTCTATTTAAAAACTCTTCCGTGCACATGTTGAAGGCATTGTTTAACAATCACTACAAACTGGCAAGGGACGTCGGTACTGGGAACGAAGACGTAAATGAATCAAAAGTTTCTCCTGTATCATACATATTTTGGTATAATTAATGAATACGAATCAATACTTAAGTGACATACCTGATCTTACTTAATACAGAACCAGCTTGTACCTTGTTTCAACAGTTTAAAGTTGGTTAAATTATTTACTTCGCTAAAACTCTAACTAGCCAACCTCTGCAGTTAAAACACACAGATGAGGGCAGAATGATACTTTTCAACACAAGAAATAAACAGTGGACAAAACCACTCGCTTTTTCTCGGAATTCTGTCTCGTAAATAACGAGAAAGAGTAGGAACGTTGTAATGCGGACGAAATTCGTAATCTATATGCAATTGCTTGAACAGATAGTTTTAAATGTCGGCAATTCGAAACCTGCAATCACTTTAATTAAGTGACAAACCGCTACCATATTAAAAAAAAAAATCCAACCGAGTTCCGACAAGTTTCATAAACGTATCAATGCATCTGTCTTCCCCAGCAGGATAAAACTCGGTTCATTTTGGTTTTAGACTAAATTAAAACTGCAATGCCAGGCGGAAGTCATCAGTTGGCCAGTTACAGAAGCGTTGCCTGTGCACAAGCGCGTAATTAAATTTACTTTTAAAAAAAATATTAAATAGACAGTAGGCCTACAGATAAATTGCTAGTCCTCTGAAAACTTTAGCAGAATCGTAAGACATAACACAACATGTTGCATCCTGGCCACGGACCTCCCGTTCAAGAAGAGTCACACATGAAAATTCTTTAAACCTGAAAAAAGATAATTTTATTTCTTCCCGCGAAAATTTAAAGCAGACCACGATTACTTAATCCTTTGAAGCCAGAACTCGTCTGAATAATATTTAAGATTTCAGTCCGTACCGCGAAGAAAACACAGCACTTCACCATTACAAAGATCAACTGGTTAACGCTGTTTAAGGAAATAATCGCGGTTTATTCCGAGAATCATAGTTCGTCTGAATTATATTTAATATTTCAGTCCGTACCGAAAAGAAAACACTTCACTTCACCATTACAAAGATCAACTGGTTAAGGCTGTTTAAGGAAATAATCGATATTTAATCTTACGAAATCCATGAATACAAAATGCAGAATTATAGAATGTTAATGTAAGTGGTACATATAGTTACCACTGGACTTAAAATGTTAAAATTAATCCAGAGGCCTTGTAGCAAAAGTGTGTGACGACGGATGGAGGAGAGGTATGACGCAATAACGCAATTAGGTTGTGGTCTCCTCTGAGACATCATATCCAACAGGCCGTGACTAATCAGTCAGCTGCCACAATGAACAATACCATTACCATCGATACGATGACGTCACCTTCCCAAACAAAAGAGAAACTCCTCAAACAGGAAATTGACAGTCTCTTGATGGAAAGGTATGTCCCTCATCAGTCACTTCCTAATGCCATAGCCGTCATCATTCACCTACCACGCACAAAAGGTCACGTGTTGTTAAACAATGTAATTCGTGCAAAAAAAAAATTTTACATTTAAACTTCGCTCCATATTTAAGTCCGATAAAATTCTCTAGCCAACCTGAGCATGCAAACTGAAACTTGGTAAACCTAACCTAACCTTAAATTGTTCGGAACCTGACATCAAATATTGAAATTAAAATCGAACGAAATTTTAATCTCCTGTGAATATTTCGCTCAATAATCATACAAAATGATTCTTGAGTTAAAGTCACGTGCCTCGTTTCTTTTACATTAAACTACAATAGTTCAATTGTTACGAAAATCTTTTTGACATTAAATTGTAATATGCAATTAACGAACATTAAAAACAGCAAGGATGATAAATCAAAGAGAACGCGTCTGGAAACTCTAAACTCCAAATTCTTATTTTAACAGCGAGTGCATTGTAAATGCGTCCCTCTTCTAAAATGTTTGTCGGTAGGTAGAAGGCTTACAACAATGCCACAGTTGGAACGCAAAGTTCACAGGAGTGTTTAAACGTCATTTCTTCTTAACTTCCTCCCGATAATTCAATTATTTTCCCCGTGACACACTTCCGCCAGAACACAAAAAAAAGAAATCAATTGTCAGATGTGCTTGGGCCCTTCTTATCCGCAAGCCAAGCACCCAACATCTCGCTCACGGTGTTGTTTTTCGTGAAAAATGTTCGCCCCGTAGACCGGAGGGTGTTCGCGTCATATGAAACTGGACACGCGGGCCCAACACGTACCAGGTTGTGACCAACCCCCTGCGACTTTCTTAATACGACACACAAAAACACTTTTGAGACAAATGATAACACCTGCTTCAACAATAAGTGACTCTCTTTTCAGTTTTTGAGAGTTTCGTATGGTTAAAACCGCAAACAGCTGTTATTTCCTTAAACAGCGTTTTCCAGTTTATCTTCGTAATGGTGAAGTGTGGTGTTTTCTTCGCGGTACGGACTAGATTCATAAACAACGATAATTTCCTTAAACAGCGTTAACCAGTTGATCTTTGTAATGGTGAAGATTTGTGTTTTCTTCGCGGTAGGGTCTGAATAGTTAAATATTATTTAGAATCAAAATTCTTCTAAATTTTAGACGAGCTTTGACTTCAAAGGGTTAAACTAATTTATCCGTTACCAAGACGAGGGTGAGATGTGAACAGGATCAATATGGCGGGCTCCTTTAAACACGATAATGAGCCTTCGGGTTCCACAAAGGGAGGTGAATTTATTTACTGGCTAAATGATATTTCAGAGGCAGCCAGAACCTCTGAAAAGTCCCAAAAGATTGTAATCTTCAATAAAAACATTTACACTGATGTCTCCATAACCGAACAAAATCAATGTAGTCTCTAGAAGTAAAATCCTGTTTGCAACTGCGGATCGAAGTGAATGAGTCTACCCGCATTTTATTGTTTTTTTGTTGTTGTTACTCCAAATTTAATTACAACATTGTACTGTTCTCCTGATTGAAACATAATCTTTCTTTGAAGTCCGCTAATAGCTGCACCAATGCACCCCGGTTTCCCCCAGTATCTGTTGAACACGTAATTTGACGAGGTGTGCCACATTCACACTGATGAACACAAATAATTTAATTCGCCTGATTACCAGTAAAAGAGACTTTTATATTTGCCAGATATTCATAGAGTGGGCGTGAATTATCACAGCTGATGATGTTCTGGAGACGATCTTAGGGTTCTTACAGAATTAACACTATTTATTTGTAGTGTTCTGTGTGACGACAGGTCCATATGAACAGGATCCTTCCATCCTTTTCTCGGACTGGGACCTGTTCATATACGTTCTTGGCAGATGATCCAGAAGTGGGTTGCCATTGCCTTCTTCTGTGTGTGAATGGAGGAATTGTTGGGATGCCACGGAGGAAAACTCCGTGTTGCCGAGACCACGGCCTTGGCCAACACAAGGTATAAATTCGGGCACCGCCGGGAATCGAACCCGAGACCCCAGGATAACAAGGATAGCGTTCTGACCGCTAGACCACCGTGGCGGTCGTATTTTGATTTTATTAAAATATATTAAATAATTTCCTACTCCGGGTGATCAGTTTTACAACACTGCAATATTGTTGTCTATTTGTGACGTCTATAGATAGACAACGCACATTTTGCACCACTGAAGTAGTTCTGGTTGTAATGAAACGCGTGACCTTGAGTCCTCTGAAACTGAAAATGTGTTATGTGCGCGTCGTTCAAGGCCGTGTCCAAACTTTTACCGATTGTCCTTTGTTAACTGAAGAGTACCACCCTTCCTTCCGGACCTCTTACTCACCAGACATAAACACACAAACGTTTCTCTGGTTCTGCTTAGACTTTCACGCAACGGCGTCGAGAAGTGACGGACATTTTAGTCAAAGGAAAACCAGATTGAACGAACCTGGGCCACTGAAACGAAAATGTTCGCAACGGTAGACTCCATCCAGTAATGGCTGCCTTTGCTGTGGTCGAACTTCGCGATTGGTTACAGAGACACCCTGATCTGTTCATGGACAGAGGAAAGTTTACTCCCTTGAGACGAAAAAGCCAGTCGGTAGCCTCTGGACCAGATATCGACATCCTACAACATAGTTAATACGAAAGCCCGATCCTGAGCGACTTGCATCTCCAGACTTCATTAACTTCCATAAGATACATCTTAATGTTATCTTCTCTCCTAATTCTCACTCTACCCAGTAGCCATTTTCCAACAACAAACCTGTGTCTTGTTTTCGAAGGTAGACACAAATTTGATTTTAACAGCAGGCAGAATTAAAGTTCACGTTATTATTAACCATATCGAGACGCCCGACCCCAGAATCGGACACCAACATAACTTTGTACGTTGTGTATCGATCGACTTTCATCCAACTCTACAATAACAATTCGCCAGTTGAGATCAATCAAATCTGACTTCAGCTCTGAAGTTAGAGAAAGTATGTTTATCACGACATCACTTGTAAGATTCCGTTATATCCCACCATTACCCTATTTGTACTCGTTTAATCTTTAAATGCCAATTCCCTGGCAGTGAGAAAAGAAGTCTTATTAACATTGTAGTCCGGGTGTACATCCCTGTAATATACTGAATTTAAAAATATACATTTTTATAAACACCACGACAAAGGGGTTAATGATTTTCGTCTCGCGTCGATGACTGTCATTGAAACTTCTGCTAAATCTTATTAGTATTACTGGTGACATTAAAATCTACAAGACCTAATCGCTCGGAACTATAAAATTCATCAAACAAACGTCACAAACTTCAACCTTGAAGATGGAGCGAGTATATTCCTCGCAAATTGTTGGTTTTTTACATACAAACGCACACAAGAATATCAGTTTCGACATCTTTAATGCGATGAGAACCCATAATCTCATATGAGAACGACTTTGATGCCTAATTTGAAGACGGGAGTTCTTCGGGTTTTGAGCACGAACAAAGGCCTGCAACAGGTTGTTAACAATTATATGGGGCGTGTCTGGAAACACCGCAAACGGATTACCGGCGCGGAATCGCGACGAGAGACAAGCCTTATAATTGAACCGTGACTATGAATAAAACAGAGGATAAACCTACAATTTTTGTGGGATTGAATCAACCGACACGACGTGTCCATGGCTTTTCATTGTCATGAAGTCACAGCTGTCGGTAATTCAAAGTCATGTTCCACTCGACGTGGGTGATTCTCGACACTTCCTGGTACATGGACCAGCCCTTCGTTTCCAAAACACTGTTTCTTTATATTTTATTACACACGACAAAAATCAGTCTACAAACCTAATTAGGCTCATAATTAGCACGTTGAACATGTACACTTAAATATAGACATCAAAGTCTTATTTGGAATCAAGATCTAACAGTCGTCTAGATCAGTGGTATTCAACCTGGGGTACGCGAAAACATCTTAGGGGGTACGTGAAATTTAAAAAAATATATATTATTTTATGATAAACACTGAATAATCAGTAATATAATTTATTTAATTTATTTTAGATGTAGATTGTATACTACGTATAACTTGGATTACACGCCAACAACTTTGGGGGGACAAAGTTGAAGAGAAATTATATCTGGGGGTACGCGAAGACATCTTAAGGGGTACGTGAAATTTAAAAAAATATATATATTATTTTATGATAAGCACTGAATAATCAGTAATATAATTTATTTAATTTATTTTAGCTGTAGATTATATACTACGTATAACTTGGATTACACGCCAACAACTTTGGGGGGACAAAGTTGAAGAGAAATTATATCTGGGAGTGCGCGAACAAAAAAGGTTGAATACCACTGCTCTAGTAAGAACCGAACGCCTGTAATAAGAAATTTTGCACGAAGGAAAATTAAATAACTTGTCAGAGATTAACTGCATTGTCAGTTTGTGAAAGAACGGAAATTAAACTAATCGTACGTCATCTGTTAACACCTCAGCGTAAGAATAAAGACTTATTCGATTCTAAAACTGAACAAAAACAGTCCTAAGACGAGCGGGAATGGATTTTCGGGTTTCATAAAAGGACGGGAATTTCTTGACAAGCTGAGTTGCTATCAAATGCAAAAATTCATTAACTGAACGTTGATATAACGAGACTTTTGTAAACTATACTGTCTGTTCGTGCGGAAGGTAACATCTGTGTTCTCGTTGCAGAAACCATGGCCTCCGCAAGCAGTGTGGTGATTCTGATCATGCTGGTGACCTGCTCACTGGTGACTCTGGCATTATCAGCTCAGTTCTACACCAGCGGTCGCTACGGAAAGCGAGACCTGGCCCAGAGGAGTAAGTAGAACCAGCGACCCTCAGCTCATCCAAATGTAATTTAAGAATTCAGTCCGTACCGCAAAGAAAACACCACACCTCACCATTACAAAGATCAACTGGTTAACGCCGTTTAAGGAAATAATCGCGGTTTATTCCGCAAATCATAGTTCGTCTGAATTATATTTAATGATTCAGTCCGTACCGCGAAGAAAACACCACACTTCACCATTACAAAGATCAACTGGTTAACGCCGTTTAAGGAAATAATCGCGGTTTATTCCGCAAATCATAGTTCGTCTGAATTATATTTAATGATTCAGTCCGTACCGCGAAGAAAACACCACACTTCACCATTACAAAGATCAACTGGTTAACGCCGTTTAAGGAAATAATCGCGGTTTATTCCGCAAATCATAGTTCGTCTGAATTATATTTAATGATTCAGTCCGTACCGCGAAGAAAACACCACACTTCACCATTACAAAGATCAACTGGTTAACGCCGTTTAAGGAAATAATCGCGGTTTATTCCGCAAATCATAGTTCGTCTGAATTATATTTAATGATTCAGTCCGTACCGCGAAGAAAACACTTCACTTCAACATTGCAAAGATCAACTGGTTAACGCCGTTTAAGGAAATAATCGCGGTTTATTCCGCAAATCATAGTTCGTCTGAATTATATTTAATGATTCAGTCCGTACCGCGAAGAAAACACTACTCTTCACCATTACAAAGATCAACTGGTTAACGCCGTTTAAGGAAATAATCGCGGTTTATTCCGCAAATCATAGTTCGTCT
>NW_019059822.1:1084245-1128749 GCF_000696155.1 Zootermopsis nevadensis
AATTATATTTAATGATTCAGTCCGTACCGCGAAGAAAACACTACTCTTCACCATTACAAAGATCAACTGGTTAACGCCGTTTAAGGAAATAATCGCGGTTTATTCTGCAAATCATAGTTCGTCTGAATTATATTTAATGATTCAGTCCGTACCGCGAAGAAAACACCACACTTCACCATTACAAAGATGAACTGGTTAACGACGTTTAAGGAAATAATCGCTGTTCACAGTGAGAATAATACGAAACACATAAATACAAAACGCAGAGTTACTGATTGTGAAAGCAGGTGGTACATATAGTTACCACTAGGCTATCAATGGTTAAAGAAAGACTCCCATTGGGATCATGAGGTCCACAATGGAGTCGATTAATTTTTGTCACAAAATGTACCTCAGTGACCCGCATAAGCGGATGACTGAACATCATTCCATAAGCCTAGAATACTTCTCGCATTTGCCGTCTGCTTCGAAGAATTTCCGTATAAAGTCTTACAGGGTAAAGCAGACATTTTGTAAATACATTCGAACGTTTCCGGCGACAAGAAATAAGAATAAGCAGTTGAAGAGCCCTTGTAGTGCGGGAAATCTATTTACCAGGATGCACCACAATCACTTCCTTGTATTGAGAAACCACGGGTTCAATTCTCGTACCTTTATTGCGTCACGACCAAAAGAAATGTTTCACCTGTATACTCGATCGATTCCAGGGCCTTCTATATATTGGACCAGATGCTGGAATGACATAGCAGAACATGTGAGGGTGACGAGGCCATTGTTACGTTACAAAGCGAGTCTCGCATTGTAGTGTCAAGATGTCTCGCGGCGAGGAAGTTAGGTCATTCTAATGTTCTATGTTCCGATAAATACAGCGAGCAGAAATGCGCACAAATGCCCTCTTACATGTCACGGACGAATTTCTGCCTCAGAGAGACCAGTCCTTTGGATAATATACGCATTTTTAAACAACAGAAAGATTTTATTTTATAAATACAACTCATGATGCAAGAATAGATAAACAATAACAATTAGAAAGCAATTTATACGCAAATTTTAAACTGCGCAAAGAATATTACGCAAATAAAAGAAAAAACAGCTTCCGTTAACAATGGATTTTTTCTCAAATCCATTTTTATTTAGTGTTCTGTCTGACGACAGGTCCATATGAACAGGATCCTTCCATCCTTTTCTCGGACTGAGACCTGTTCATATACGTTCTTGGCAGATGATCCAGAAGTGGTTTGCCATTGCCTTCTTCTGTGTGTGAATGGAGTAATTGTTGGGATGCCTCGGAGGAAAAATCCGTGTTGCCTAGACCACGGCCTTGCCCAACACAAGTTATAAATTCGGGCACAGCCGGGAATCGAACCCGAGACCCCAGGATTACAAGGCCAGCCTTCTAACCGCTAGACCACCGTGGCTCCATTATAATTATAAGAATGTTTTGGACTGATTAAATTTTCATACCCTAGTACCAGATTACTACGCCTAGAAGCGTTTCTCCTCATTATTATCAACACTGGCATCAAATTTTACTCTTGCCTAATGTGAAACCGTTGGTATTCGTGTTCCTACTCAAAATTTCCAAGACATTTATATGTTCTCTGTTGATCCTTCACGTAAAAATTCCCTCTACTGGATATGCAACAGTCGCAACATAACTAATGAACAGATGTCGACATATTAAGCAAACAATTGGTCTTAACAAATTGTATTTTAAAGCAAAAACAATCATTGTTATTGGTGATGTACGCCTAGGATTATATAAGGGTCGGAACAGTGTAAATTTTCCAAAATCAGAGGAGAAAAACCTACAAAATAAGAATAATAATCGCGAAGTGTGAAAGTTTGTAACATCTGCATTTCACACAGAATTCTGCGTAGGCGAGTGGTTGTCATATTTCACGTTTTATGAACACTGCCCGCACCTGGGGACTCGCTATCAAGTGACTGTGCCGTTATACAGGACCAACAATGAAGTATTTTTAAAAATCCGACGGCTGGAAAGTTTCACGGGAAGTTGTAAGACTGCTATATCCCGACAAAGGCCAGTGGTTATCTACGTGAGGGCGCTGACGTTCTGCCATTAAATACAACGGTGGTTTCACTAGTTCCATTTCTCGCCACGTAACTATTCTATTTATGCTGGTAGATTTATCTTACGCCGAAAATTGCATCGTCAATCTGTCCAACAAACGACGAGACTGCCGAGGACAGCGACAAATATGCGAAAGTAATTTCTCTAGTCTCAGTAAGAAGGGCTTAAGTCAATGACTTAAGCTCTTTTTACAGAGTACCAAGGGTTAAACGAACGTGAAATCAATCTGTGTTGTTCCCTGAGACCGTCATTCGGGGTTAGAAGAATTTATCATTATCTTCGTCGTCATAATAAGGGCTTTAAAAATGTACGACAATTGAAATCACGAGTCAGTGGACTTACACGTTTTTTAAGAGTTCTCTAAAATGGATTAAGCGCCAATCCGTTCTTCGCCTCTAAGTCAATTCTGTTGTTAGTGAAGTGACACTTGTTTCAGGCATGTTTTGGAGCGGAAGTCGCTACGGGAGGAGCAGTGGGGGCGGCGGCGGGAGGCGGCAGGGAGGCAACAATCCCGTGGAAGTGGCCGTGAGGAACGACAGGTTCTTTATCGGTAGCCGGTACGGGAAACGAAGCGAAGAGCCTTTAACAACAACCGACGGTACGTACCGAATAAAAGAGCCTAATCTACTACGTCACTTTCTTGAGCTCATTTGACGATGCTCGCTCAACTGAAGGCGTTATGAAGTATCTAATGGCATTGGAGGATGAACACGTTAAAGGATTTTCTAATAATTGTCGTGGCCTATTAAAGAGTACCCTGGACTTTGCCTGAGCACCACTGAATTCAGACGTGTGTAAAAGTGGAGTTAAAGCTCCGTGCATTCTTAACCTCGGCACTAGATGGAGATAAATAATCATCTTCACGCTCCAGCCGTTTTACCCCCTAGAAAAACACCTCGGTAGAGGCAAGATAGTGCTGCCATCTGTAATTTGGAGGAAAATAACACAATGCCCAACTCGATAAGTCAGTCGGTAATAAGGTCAAATGACATTCTGTTTTATCTCCCCTCAATTATATTATTCAGTTTAAAACGCTGGCATTACGAAAGCTGTTAATCGATCTGCAGATTACAACTGGGTATCGACAGTGATAAATATCGATCTGGATCGCTAAATCTTTGACTTTGTCTATCGTCTATGTTTTTGAAAAGACTGACATAAGTTAGGTCTTTTTATCGGAACCAACTGTCCCTCCCCTCTTTTCAAAAAAAAACATGACGACAGACAAATTCCAAGAAAGTCCCGATTTCAACTCACCCCTTTAAAAAGGACAATTACTGATGTTTCAGAAACAGTCGGGGTGCTGGTACCAACAGAGGATACCAATAGCCAGGTGGCCTGCATGTATACTGGCGTGGCCAACTTGTACCGCTGTTACAAAAGGTAACAACTTTTTTTCGCACCTGGAGTCATGCAGACTTCAGGGTGAGAATGATACTACGTTTCTACAAGGCGGTGATGTGCTAAAACGCTCACGGCTTGGGACCGGTCTACATTTAAAAGATCGTGTAGACCAAAATAAGTAAATTGGTGTGAATCAGAATTAAATTTGACGGTAATTTGAACATCAAGACAAAATTTGCGCTGCGGAGTAACTACTTGACGTTTATGTCCTGCAGAGACCGCGTCCCGATCAAAATTTTATCCATGTTACTGTTATTTTTTTTAATATATATATATATATATTGTAGCTCTTACAATAATTGCGAAATTAACGCTTAAAAACACGGCAATAACTAAAGGAAAAGAGAGGATAAGACAAACTGAAGGCTTAAGAAAGCAGAATTTTTACCGAACAAATTCTTTCAAACACCCTGTAGCTACAATCTATCGTTCTGAGAAACAAATTAGTGTTTAGTCTCGGCATTTATGTAGGGGAGGAGAAACACGCACCGCCAACATGACCTCTTTTATTTCTCGCATTTTGAAGTTGCTTTATTTTCTTGCAGGAAAGGCAACTCTAGTGAGGACGCCAGTAGCGAGCACGAGTGAGGCGAGCCCTTTTATGAATCTCCCAGTCAACGTGTGTACATAGTGCACATTGTTTACCCTAGATTTTGGTCGGGAATCTAGGTCGAATAATGGCATTTCAACTTTCTGTTCATCCGATGTGTTTTTATTTCCGTTACTGTATGTATTTGTATTAATAATAAACATTAAACGAGCGTGTGGCATCAATTATAACGCAACAATTCCCTGAAGTCTGTTTGTACAGGGTGATTCATAAAATGTATTTGCGACAACTGTGGAAAAATATTCGCAGAATCTGTGACTGAGACGTCTCAGAACATTTTGGTGAAATATTCTTATCCTTACTTAATCGCCCTGTGTTATTTAACGCCAATGTCACAGGACTCGTAATAGACTAACAATGAAAATGTGTGCTCTGGCTTGACGCACGAATTCTGAGCCTTCTAGTCACATTATTGTTCAATGTTACATTGTAAGATGGTGATGTAAGTATAGATAATTAACATAGAAAGTACGCGAGCAAATTACGTCCATGGCATATTCAGAGTGCAGGAAATATGACGGCTGTCCCAGGCGCCTAGCATGGTGATACCGTGATTAGATTAGAGGTAGTCGTGGCTTTGCGTGCGTTCCTGGGATAGGCACTACTAACCGCAGTACATACAGAAATTACTAAAACCACAGGTTTAGACTTTATAAACGACGTTCCGCGTACAAACCAGCTGAAGGATTTTAATATGAAGCCCCTACAATCGTCGGTAAAGTCACGACTGTAATCTCATAACAAAATGGAGGCCAATTAAAATTTCGACAACGTCTGCCAAGATATTTACAACTATTTCCTATTACCACTAAGTCCTTACCTATCATATTTATGTTTCAATTACTAATCATATTAGGGGCAAATTTCACGATACATACAAAAAAATCTAAAGCTTCAACATGGTGAACCGCGTAATAAAAATTCTAAATGTAAATGTCTTCTTGAACTCATTCTAGAGCTAGCAAGTGGGTCCAGTTGAAATAAATCTCTTTTGTTTCACAACAGTAAACGTGTTCTCCTTTTTTGTTTAGAATAAACTCATTCGACAGTATGAAACATCGAGATATTAACTGATGCGAGGACTTGATAATGGAATTATCGATTATTTTCGATCACGCAATGCGGGTATGTTTCATTGTTGGAGTACAAATATGATCACTTCTTTAATATTCGAGTTTACGCAAACTACTGAAATCCATAAACAATAAAGACTTTTGACTGAAGTCTTCGTTTCCTTAACTGATTATATACCAAAGTTTCGGAGGAGCATTCTGCTTCCATCTTCAGTGTTTAGGTTGACTTCAACATGCCCTAACACTTCTATGGCATGCTTTTATAGACTGAGATCGGACAATAAATGTAGGTCCAATTCGGAAGAGAATTGGAAAACTACAAAAGACTTAAAAGTTCTACCGATGTCCTCGAGTCCGACTATGGAACGAAAAGATCGCCGAAGCTTCAGTTTGTCTTAAGTAAATGTCAATTTACTACATTCCGTAATTTTGTTGTCGAGACTTTACAGTTCCTTATAAACTTGGCAGATTAGTATAAATAATATTGTAGGCATAAACAAATGCTACGCCCACAGCGTAATCACAACATGATATATGCGTATATTATTAGTCATAGTGCTTAATCAAACAAAATGTCATCACTTACCACATCCTTCTTCGCCCCACACAGTACGGGACAACGTGAGCTACTTGCTAGATGTATCTTTTACCCATTACACAATATTCGAAGTTAAATAAGTCACGTATATTTCGTTATCCTATTAAACAATCGCAAATCTTTTAGTAAATAATAAACACAACTAGTACCTATGCCCTCCATTCTTTAACACACGGCAAATACGTATTAAGCAAGACGTAACTCTTCGAACTGCAACTTGCCAGAGGAAGCAAGCGCCCAAACGGAAATGTTACCTGGTCAATACCACCATTTAAATCAGGTTCGAATAAAATTCCCTTCATACAAACAGGTGCTGCTCTTTGCATAATATCCGCATGCAGTTGGTTTGTCACGTAATGGCATTTTTACTCTGGTCCACAAAACGTCATGGAAACGCAGCCACAATGACACGAATCAACATTTACCAATCATTTATTTTCTTGCAAACTGGTAGATTTATAACTGTTAACGCAATGGAACAAACGTGGAAAAGAAATTATGTTAATGACGAAAGGCTTTTCAAGACTTCATAACCCGAATTGCTAGAACGCATCGTGCCATCCTATTACATTGCCGTAAACACGTAGTAACGACAGATTCTAACCTCAATTAAAACCATATACACAAAAACTGCCATTATATCAATCGAGGAAATAACATGTACATACCACATATTGAGGTGTATTTGTATGGATACTGGCTTGTAATTTAATTGGTTTAGTTACCACACGAACAATCAGTTAAAAGTTTGTTCATTAGGTTAGTCCGAACTTTTCCAGTGCACTGGCAATACTTTCATAATGAATACTAGCTAACGTAATCATGATAATGCATTTTGTAGATAAATGAATCAATGATTTTGCCAACCGCTACCACCAAGCCGAAATGGGTTGCATAATCTGCAATACCACAATGAACCAACTATAAGTCTGTGACAATTGCACAATTATCAACGTCATTCAATTCCCTTTAAAATAACAGAAGGCTCACAAGATACCATATCATTCTAACACAAAAATTCATTCAATTACTGCATATACTTCAGAGTAGTGTGTCCATTTTTGGAAATCATGTAACAAATTTACTATCCCTGCCTTCATCTCCAAAATAATTGGGAAGACCTTGATGAAATTTGGTACTGCAGCTGGTGGTGCTAACAATTTTCACACATTTGTGGACAAATAATGAGTTGCTGCATAAAATGAGATTAACATTATAATTGATTTGTATGATGAATAATGTGTCTGCACCTGAAATAAACATCGATGCCATCACACAAAAAAATCACAAACAAAACATTTGCAAAATATATGTACATAGAACTTTTTTTGTTGGGTGTTTGTCATAATATTACTTAAATACTAGTTCGTTAAATATTCACAAAGTGAACACGTACATCACTGTCCATATCAGTTTGACAGTCCACTTGTCTGCATGATTCATCTTGAAGCAGATGGACAGATTTGGATTAAACTTGGTATAGACATAACACCGATGCCGCCAACCAAAAAATAATACCTTTTAATTTCCTACAACTGATAATGACAGACAAACTTGTGATTGACACTAGCGTCAATTACAACAGAACAATACAATGATGTAGGATTACACTTTGCATGTGAAATAACAACATGGTGGCTGAATGAAAGAGATAAAAATTGATGATTTATAAACATAATATTTGTGAAAAAAAACAGACTTACAATATTTAATAATATAGTTTAAGAAAAAACACTTCAGTATATTAAAACAATATTCATATAAAACATTTATTGTACCTGACATCATTTGGATGGAATTTATTTAAATATATATTTATAGTGGTAACATCACAGTGATTTCACTTGCAGCAAACATATTGATATAAACAAACATCTTATAAATTACTGTTAGGTTGACCACCTGTCAACACAAATTTCATGGTTTTAATCTACGCGTTTACTAAAACACACCGCGTCTCGATCTTAACAAATCATCTACAGTATAAGACTGTAATCCTGAGACTTGCGGGGTGAGGAAGTGGGGTGAAGGAGGAAAGATAGCGTCAGCCTTAGACGCTTCGGACTTCCTGCATTCCTCGCAAGTCTCAAGGTTACAGTCGCGTACTGTACTTCTCCTGTTTTTTTAAGATCAGTGTTGCCAAGTCTCAGCATAATATTATGACAGTTAAAAATAAATTTCAAATCTGGGGCAGGAGCCTTGAAATCAGGGGAACCTTAACTCAAAAGTCAAGGGGGATGTTGGGAGAGTGTTACATGGAGGTGGATCTGGTTCTGATTTCATTTTTGTACCACAGTACATGAAATACACAATTTGAAGCTCAACCCAGATGTCTACAAAGATCAACATTTTTCCGACAAAGTCAAGTCAACCTAACACAATAACGACAAGGATTATTACATAAGGGACTTAACAACTATATTCTGTTTTAATAAAAAATAAACATATTAAAATACCATCCATTTTGAAGTACAATAAAATCACGTGCAAGTTGTAACTGCAGTACACACCACACGTACAGCGTCACTTGCATATACAGAATAAATCCGTCAAAAATACATTCCATAATCATTTATATACCAGACAAATGATGGAACATCAGCCGATGTAATCATCAGTCTGCACTTAACTTTTCAAATCTATTTATTACTTGTTCCATCCATGCGTCATCACGGCGAGGGCTGTACTTGCACCCTCTGTACGACTTGAGTTTCTGCGTCAAGTAGATAAGGTTCCGCCAGTTTGCATCGTTCTCCAGGAGATGCGGGTTGCCCACGATTATCAGAAGCGAACAGGCTCTCGTGACTGCCACGTTGAATCTCTGTGCGCAAAGCATTAAACCTAACTGCAGGATGATTCCACAGTAGCGTATTACATACGTAGAAAATTTATTCCGCTCACTGTTCAGTTTACTTTATAAAATATAATCGCAGAATGGAGACAGGTGATATTCACTGCATATGGGACCAATGGATTGTGCCCGTAGTAGCGTATTAAACACGCAGAAAACTGAATGTCCAATCTCGTTTGATTATGAAAACTGTACAGTTTGAGAGCACTGAGAATAGATTTAAGAACTTAGTAGTTTCCCTCGCGTTGTAACCAATTTCTTGGTTTTGGTTAATTTCCCATCCTATATTCTCCAAATCAACAAGCAGAAAACTAAACTACAAATACTACAAATTTTATTATTATTCTTCCTGCTACTATTGCTATTTGGGGGGGGGGGGACATACCTTAGCATTCGCTACAAAGCCCAATCCAAATTTGCTGTCGTGGGCGAGTAAGTTCCGATTGCTTCGAACGGTGGAGATGAGGATCACGCGCTTTTCACGGCCTTGAAATATTTCTGTGGTGCCAACCTCGACGTTCTCCCAGCCTTTCTGCTTCAGCCTGTACTTCAGTTTGTACACCTGTCTGATATAAGGTGCTATGATTCCTATATCTTTCTGCTCTACTGGTTCACGTGATGGTCCACCTTCCAGGAGTTTGCCAACATAACAAACCACAGCATCCAGCTCATACTCGTTGAAGAAACTGAAACCAATAGTTCTTTCGCAAGTGAATATCTTGAAGCCGGTATCAGGTGAACAGTCACATACATCTCATTACACAATTTTTTCTATTTATTCAACACCCTCGGGTGCTAAATATTCTCCTCCGCAACTATTAGAAATTGCATACAATTCTGTATGTTATACTTTCATCATGATTTTTGTTATGGTCATCCGAGTTACGTTAATAATGTAAACTGCATTTAATAAACATTATATATCCAGCTGATGAAGACCCTACTTGCTGTGAAACATTGAAACATCCACCTATGATTTGAAAAATGCCAAAAAAATAAATAAATAAACAGCCAACGCAGTCGTCAGAAGGTAAAGGAACAATCTGATAACAACCATCTGACATTACTGTTTGTAGTTACGAGACTTTTCGCTTAGCCACTCCCACATTACAGATCAAACAGATGCCATTCATTCAAATTTGCCACCTTACATACACTAGAACCTCCCAATGATTCCATACGCAATGTGAGTGTAAAAAAGCAAACCACGCCTTGATCTTTAATGAATATATTAAGAATGCTGTAAAAGAAGTTAGACAGAAAAGAAGAAAGATAATGATGCTCCTCATACGTCGGAATATGTAGTGTAGCGTAACTTGTGAATAAATCAAAACACAAGATAAATATGTAAGCCCATCCAAGGCTGGGGCCACACGACCGTACAGAGCGCGTCCGTCGTAACGCACGT
This sequence comes from Zootermopsis nevadensis, assembly GCF_000696155.1. Next base: position 1,094,285 of record NW_019059822.1, read on the forward strand.
CATGACGTCCGTCATAGAATCATGAAGGGGCAAGATCACAGAACGCAACGGCATGTTCCGGCTCCAATGGGGCAACTGATGCATCACACTGCGATCGTGTGGTGTCCTCACCTACGCCCGTGGCAACGAACGTACTTTGTACGGTCGTGTGTCCAGGGTCTAAATATATACACTTTGAAAGATTACTTTTATAAAATAATTTTAAACAGTTATATAGCTTTGAAATACATTTCTATATCAAAGCTTTGAGTCCGAGCTCAGAAGCTCTGCAAAGCTCAGGCCTGAGGTTGGCTCAAACTCCTCTAAACAGAAATTAAAACAAGTTCCAATATGAAGAAAGCAGAAATAAAGGAAAAAGTGGGAACATCGCTGTTACCTGGGAGACCTGCCTTCTTTCTTCTCGTGACCCAACACTCCATGAAAAACGACAGCAAGGTTAAAACGTGGATCATTTTCCAAATTCTTGACCCTGTCATTGGTCACATCTACGCCACATGCCGGCTGCAACATGAAACAAAGTTCTCAAAATTGCTCGTCATTTTATTTACTATATAAGATCACGAGAAGAAATGTTCAAAGCAGCACACATTTTCCAAAAGTAGTTTTCACAATCTTTTATACTCCAATGACCTTGTTTGTGTCTCGTAGATGGCATTAAGAAGTAACATCACGGGACGTGAGGAGCTGGTGCTGTAGGACGACAGGCTTGTTCGTCATTTGTCGTACAGCCCACGCAATATGAAAAGTCTTAGGAAGAAGAAAAAGATTTACTTAAAACAGACTGTTAAGTGTGGTGCATATTTTATAGAAAAAGCAGAAACATCCTATACAGTATATTTACACCCTCAATTATATCTACAAATAAATACAATTTATCTCTAATAAATGACAACAAATCTCTCCCACAAAGAACGCATTTTAAATGTCAGTGTATTTCAAAATAGATTATATTTATACACTGTTGTTGTTGTTGTTTCTTGGCTCTACAACCCAGTTGTGGGTTTTTGCCACCTCCTTTTTGGAGGTTCCTTGGTCTTGAGTAGTGAATGACCAGGCCACTGACTGCACAATTTCTACTCAATGCTGATTTGACTGCCAGAGCCATCTAGCAGTTAATCAGGAGATTTGGGCGAGAAATGGTTGCTGAATTTTGCTGACGAAACATCTCGTATCATGCTCGATATTCATACATTACCTCCATTATGTATGACTGAAATTTTCATACTGAACCCCTTCTGGACATAAATCATTTCAAACATAAAAAAAAAAATGTTCCTGATAAATCTAACGGGACAGTCTCGGCGTGAAACAAATGAAATCTGAACTTTCATATACTCACTATCAATTCTCCATCATAAAACAAAGTGTTTGGTAACTCAAGGATGAGTTCGTGAGATCGGAAGTTACGGCGTAATTTGGTGATGAACCTGTTATTATAACTTCCCTCCTCAGTGTTTTTCATGTACAGCTCGCATTTCATCATCAAACGCTCCAGCAGCGATAATCCTGCACATCATGTGACCTGTGATTAGTGGCATCTCACAAAATAAAGCAACAGAAACAAGGATCAGATTATTGCAACTCAAACTCGCTGCCTCCTTTATCGGGGAGCCACGACGACAAGAGGCAAATATTTCCAAATTTTCGGGGGTTGGAAGCCTGTCCTGCTAAAATGATACCCTCGTCCTTCTCGTGTGGCTCTGGTGACCAAATGACGGCAGAATAATTGTTACAACACTGTTTGACGGATCGACCGCACATGGAGCTTGTTCGTATGCTCAGTAGTCAACTTGCGAAGAACAAAGTAGCGAGTGTTTTTACACAAATAATGTACAGTGTAAGACTGTAATCTTGAGACTTGCGGGGTGAGGGAGTAGGGTGAAGGAGGAAAGTTAATGTCAGCCTTTAACGCTTCGGAATTCCTGCATTCCTCGCAAGTCTCAAGATTACAGTCGCGTACTATACCTACACTGGCTATAACATCGATGGAAAAAAATGCCATGAACTGGAACACACAAATGGAGAAAAAAAGTAACTCACCGAGACCAAACCCCTCTGCTTTCTTGGAGTGGCACACCGGCCCCAGTTGCAACGGATCTCCAGCAAGAATTACCTGACCACCTGCTTGATCTCTGGAAGCTTTGCCAAGGATTCCTGCCAAAGGAACCAAGGCTCCAGGCTCCAATGCCTGACCACACTCGTCAATGAATACGTGCGTGAAGTCGGCACCGTTTACCTTATGCTGTAACCTACATCATAAGACATCGTCGAATGATTAGCACCTGTGAGATCCCAGCACACCTGACAGGTTTTAGACTACATTTAAAAGAAAAAGAACTTCACTAACTTCCTCATAATACAGATATACAATATCACAAAAAATGCATGTGGGCCCCCCAAAAAAAAGACATTTGCAGACCGCACGTGGCCTGTGAGCCACGTTGGGAATCGCCGACTCCAAGCAATAAAGATTTTTTTAGGAAATAAATATCAACAGATACTTATGGCTACAACGTGCTTACTTTTCTGAGTTGATCAAGGTGCACACTATAATCCGGTAACTCTGTATCTGCTTTTCGTCCGGAAAGGAGTACGTGCCTTCACTACGATTGCTGTATGGGTGAAGGTCTTCTGGAACAGCAGTCCTGTCAAACGACACATATATCACCCCATTCATTACCTAGCACAAGGTTTGAGACTCGGTTGTACGGAGAAACACGCGTCCTACTTCAGACTCCATCTCACGCTAAGTTGGTGCACCTTTTCAAAAATGACACTTTGGAAAATGAATCGCAGTAGGGGAAAATGCCAATACGTAATTTCAGCTGATAATACACGTGACAGTACAATCATTTCAGACCATAAGACACATTTTCTCTGAGGAAAATGCTGCTTAAGATTCAGATGATAGCGGTGGTCCGCGCTGCGACACCGCGTCGATTCCAACATTTCCGAGGACAGCAGTACCGACAAGAGGTTCACACGGCACCACAATCCAGAACGACAATACTGACATCTTCACAATGCAGTGAGAACTTTGAATCTTATAAAATTACTCAGTTTTGCATAAAGCAGCCTTTCCCCACTAACTGGAGATAATATGTTATGTAAATTTGTAAGTTTTAAATAATTCTGTGGGTACGACAGAACATTGGAAGATAAAATGGTTCCGTGGAAACAATGCTCTAAACCTGATATTCCTTGCCATAAACTGCATCCTATAGCCAAAATAATGCAGCGGAAATCCAGGCGTACACAACGCAAAGCAAACAGATGAAATAAAAATGTACATGAACAAACCAATTTCATGTAATTGTTCTCATTACCAATCTCGAGAGGATGAGTGCAGGCGAAGAAGTTCCTCCGTTGTGCAGTGAGCAATGAGCTTCTGGGCCAACAGATCACAGGCAGCATTCGAAGGAGCACAAACGAGAATGTAAGATTCTCTTATTTTCTTCTTAACCTGCGATAAATTAAAATAGATCGTTATTATCCACGTGATTAAGCAATTTATATCAGGCATCATTGAGAAATATGATGCACTATTTATCCTCCATTGATCGTTGCTGAAATCTTTATGGTTGTCAGCCAAACAGTGACTGACATCGTAAAATTTCAGTTCCTACAAGTTACTTACCGTCAACGAGACAGTAGTAGGATTTACAGACGGAATTACAAAATACGTAACAGACAATCGTGAAATAAATTATGAACTTAAAATGTGTTCACAGCGAACAAGTCTTTGGTATCAGAATATCTATTTTCCATGAACATTTAATAACTGGATATACACAGAAATTATTTAATTTCTCCCACATTTTTAACACACAGAACGCAATGCGCAGGCGCATTCGAAGTTCATCAAATGCGATGTTTAACTCGTACTTCAGCATACCTTTTCCTTATTAATTTACCTGCAAAATGGCTTCAACAACAGTCACGGTTTTCCCAGTACCTGGTGGACCAAAGATTATGTATGGCGCAGGACGGGATGTTCCAAGGAGAATGTTTTCCACTGCTTTCTGCTGTTCTGGATTTGTTTCAATCAACGGGTTGATGAACCTGAACACAGAGAGGACAACAAAATTCATAATCATAATCCCTGGAACAAAAACAACATCAAGTTCCTGAGTATTAAATCAAAGAAAGTTATACGTCTTTTAAAGCCACTCTTTTACCATATGATATATCAAGACCCCCATCCGAAGCCAAATATGTCTAGACAATAAAATTCTTGAAAGGGTGAATGAATTTAATTATTTGGGATATAATTTAGCCTTTAAAGACGAAAGGGATATTTCACAAAAAATTAATGAATACACGAAAACAATGGGTATTATCGATAATGTCTTCGAGCCCTCATGTTCAGAGACATACCCGCTTACGCCTCTACAACATTCTCGCGAGACCTGTCCTCTCATATGGAAGCGGAGCTTGGACTTTAAAAAAACAGGATATTAGCAGAATAACAGCTTGCGAAACGAGATTCGTGAGAAGAACTGCGGGATACACCAAACTTGAGGAACCTGCAATAAACTACATTTGGCAACATCAAGAAAATTGGACAAATCACGTGGACAGAATGACCAACAGTAGATTCCCAAAGGCAATTTTGAAATACCGCCCTGCTGGGAAAAGATCTCTCGGCCAACCTCAGAAGAGATGGACGGAAAATACAAGACCGTAACAGGCCTCGCGGCCTAATACAGGAAAGGATGATGATGATGACGATATATCAAGACCACGCACGGAATACTACTACAGCTGTTCCAAATTTAAAAAAATGAGATGGATTTAAGTCAAATTGAGTCTCAATAAAAACATTCAATTGATTCAAAAGTTATTAGTCTGGAAAGTCATAAATGTATGCAAATATTCACACATGCAGGCTTGCGAACGTAACACTTCATGGTCCTAATGGTTTATAACAAAAATATAATATAATCATGGGAGAATATTCCTTTTATCTTAAGGCCACATCTGTCTTTGATTTCTGACACAGAAATGTAGCCACTGTGCGAGACCCATTAGCAAACAGCGTAAAAGTAGTCTCCATAACGTTACATATTTTTATGCAGTAAAACTTTATTCAGATAAGGAACTTGTCCCATGATGATAAAGTTTCATTATGAAACAGTAAGACATAATAAACACGAAAACAAACGCGAGAGTTCAAAACCAGAACATACAAAATATAAAATCATGTAACATAATACTATGAAGCAGGTGGTAACATTTATATTGCCAACTATTAAGAAACATTATTTAAATAAATATAGAAACAATTAATATGATTTTAGGTTAAGCAAGAAGCATAAAAGGTGCAATATCATAAAAATCTGCATTGAGCGCTAAAAGTAATCGGCCAAATAAATCTCAGCAACAAAACAAACGAGAAACAATCCCTTACTCTATGTGCCCTTTTATACGGAGCACAGGAAAGTTGAGGTCCGTAGGGAACACCGCATGAAACATGCCCTTGTCCACCAGTTGGTCAATTGCTTGATGCATGACATAAAATGGGAAACGGTTCAAAGTGAATCTCACGCTGAATCGCAGGTCTGGATTGCTCTCCAGACTCTCCATTAACCTGTAGACAAAAATATTCTAATAAATAAACTGAACTGTTTCCCTTAACTACACCACAACCTTTTTCTTCTTCTTTTTCTATGGCTCTCCGGTCCGTATTCGGTTCATGGCCTCCTCAATTCTCCTCTTCCGTTCGGTCCTCTGTTAGGTCCGTCTGTCCGAGGCTTTGATCAAGGTTTTGAAACATCTTCCTTTTTACGGTGCAAGGTTGTTAGCCTTGCGACCAACCCCCAACCTGGAGGACCAGGGTACCTGTCTTAGTCTGGCCTCTCCCCCTCGACCAATCTGGCTAGGGAGGCCCTACCAGGAGCTCTTGGGGTCACTGAGGAACTCAAGCCCCACCACCACAACAAGGTGCAGGCACCATTAAGTGGGGCCACCACAACCACGTGACATTAAAAAAGAGCAAGCGTCATTGTCTTCAGTGTAGTTACGAAGTAATGAACGTTCAGGTTCTGTAAAAGTTGAGGAATTTCTAGACTAGATAAGTGACTGTAAGCTTAGTTAAAACTAAATTATATATCCATCATATGATATCGAAGATGACGTTTCTATTTACAACAGTATTATCAATAAAGTTAATTTTCTGACAGAAGCCAAGTTGAAGAATTATTTCAAAAGACAACGCACACGGATACAAACAATAATTTAATTTCCTACTCCACTTATGGCCGTAAAATCACATGGACACATACCATACTTCTACCTCCAGCTGATCAGCGTTATTACTACTCACTTTGAATCAAAGTCGCAAATCCTGATGTAAGTGTCCGTGACGTCAGCAACGAGACATTCATACTGAGTGCACGCCCATTCATCTCTCCCTACAAACTCTTTGATGTATATCAGGTCTCTCTTCAACACAGATGGCCGCCGCTCAGCAAGTCCTGGAACCTTACAAAAAAAAAATAACTTTTTGAACTTTGCGTCTCGACAGCACCTAGATCCCACGACCTGTAAATTATTCTTCCTCTTTTTAACAAATTTCACAATTTTATTAATTATATATGGAAAATGAAGACGTAACTGTAGAAACTTAAATGATCAGAAGATTAGACAAACTAGAACTCTGAAGTGAACTTATCTTCTGGATGAAAGTTCCTTACTCACTTCACTTAATAATGCTTTGTCAACTATACAGGCTACACTGTGTCAAATGGGACATGACATTATCATAAATTGTTAAGTTAGGAAGAATGAAAGAGTGGTTATGATGTTACACATAACAGACACACACATACAGAGGTGATGAAGCAAACAGGTTCATTTTTGCAATTTTATTGCAAATACATCCAAAGATCTAATACTGTTCAATACGTGCAGTGTGATCAACTCTGCAACAACATTATCTGTATCTGTAATAAAGAAATGTACACCTTTACACTCATTACAGTTTCTATCATGTCACAGTAACAAGAAAGCGTGCCAAATAAATAAATATAAAAACAGATATGATCTACAAAATGTCTGCCAATCCCCAACACGACAAAGTCAACCCACATCACACACATGATATTTCAACTTACCTCCAACTTCAGGCATTTGTCACTAACAATTTCAAGAGAAACATTTGACATGTTGTATCGCTCCAGACTGTACAAGGTCTCATATTCATCCAAGTAGAGGAGCGAGTGGAAATAATTTGCATAATTATCTTTACCCAGATTATCATCAAACAATGTCCTGGAAAAATCAGTCATATCTTTTTATTTTAACACAATCCACAAATTTTGTAATACTATTCCTTGATTTTAAGACGCTGTCAATTGTAAGGCACGCCCCTGATTTAGTATTTGATTTTCAGGGGGTGAAAATGTGTATATTACGATAGGAACTCTAAATATCCAAACACAAAACTTCTCTGTATTAATACTTTATGAATCATCCCATGACTAGAATCATGGACATGAATATCTTCCTTGCACTTCAGTCACACGATATAATCTTTTGACATCGATTCACAGATGCCATGAAATGTAAGACACACCCAAAACCAGAAATTCCAAAATGTGAAAGTCTTAAAATCAAGGCAATACAGTGTAAGATTTGAGGTTTTCACACAAGAACCGGGAATTAACTTACCAATAAATGGCATTACCAGATACAGCAGTCTAATGGTTATCAATACATTGTATTCATAAGATCCTGGTTCAATACTAGACTATATTTGTCTACAATATCCGATATGTTTTGTGGTTTTCCTCAGTCCTTTCAAGGAAATACTGGGATGCTACCCTAACGCAGGTCGTGACTGCTTCTTTCCGCTCCTTCCAGACACTTTTGACTACCGTCCACAGCCGACATCATATTTTACGCTGTATAAAATATGTAGTTGTGACAATAAGTGAACAACAGGAGGTGAGAATTCCACCTGCATTAAAATGTGCCGATATGAACACATGGAAGGAACTTGTCATTGACTCACAAAAGCGCAAGCAACTGCTTTGTCATATGCAGGTCTATGCCATCCCAAGGCAGAAGATTCTGTCCAAAAAGTATTTTCAGCTCGTCTGGGATGGAGTACTTCAGCAGTCGCGTGATCCGCTTCCTGTAACATGGTACCGCAAAGCTTTAAATTTTCATTACATTGTAGGATCTGTATTTTGCAACTCAGGGATTCTCACCTCACCTTTTCTTATCGCCTTGACGGTCACAGGATTATAAAAGAGCACAATTGTCACAATAAAGTTAACAGAAAACCTCAACTATGAACTTACCCATTACGCAAATTCCCAGGTATAGTAACATTCCCACCAAGCCACGGTTCACCAGTGAACGGACTCTCTTTGTGTGATTCTGCGTTACCAATCGAGTGACCCGACAAAGTCACATTCACAACCTGTAACCACACGTGCACTTCTAAATACTAACACATCACACACAACTAAAAGCATCATATCCTTAACTGACTGCATTTGACAAACCCATATTATCAAAATGGCAGCTTGACTTGCGAACTCCTGATGGAAGGATGTATATATAACTTAGCGTACCCAAAAAATGATGATAACTTTTGTGGATTAGCTCATAATAATTTGTTACACTCAGTTACTCATACGCATAATACAATTCCAAGTCAGAATACATACCATCGTTTTAATAATGTCAAACACTTTCATCGAGGAAGATGTTTCACGTTCAAACGTGAAACAAACAGGCACACCGTAAGTTCCAATGCCACAGTTTTGGAATGTCACTTTAACCATATAAGACGCACCTGCATAAAAGCATAATAAAATGTATTAATACTGGTTAGATTCATTCTTTTAACAGCAGAGGAGGATAAAGAAGAAAAACTAGAAAATATAAATAAATAAATACAACATTTATAAAAGTCAAGTTTAAAAATCAGCTGGGAAAGATGCAGTCACAACAAGTGGTGAACGAGATAGCGACAAGCGAGATACTAAATATAATAAAATTTGAATAAAGTGTTTATCTGGAAAGTAAAATTTCACCATTCCAAGAAGCAGCCCAAGAAATATCCTGCCTCTTGCGTAATATGGGAGTTTATTACTGTTTATAACACTGGGTCCACATCTGTGCATTCTGCCGTAACACCGGGAGTTTATTACTGTTTATAACGCTGGATCCACATCTGTGCATTCTGCCGTAACACACCAGCATAATGCAACAAATGTTTCCAAGGTTCAGGAGTGGATGAAATGGCTCGCATTCTGGTAAATGTCCGCATTTTCTCTGGTTGTGTAACGTAACATCCTTTGACATTAACCAAAACACCAATTGCAGCCATGGATCGGGTAAGCCACAAACTAAATAGGAGCAAATACTACGTCAACAACAACATCCACACCTGTGCATCTGTTGTAATGTTACAACAGAATGAGCACTGACCCAGCTAAGAGTCCGTCACTGGACTCTATCCTCAGTCATATGAACCCAATCCACAACCTATTTAAGAAAAATTTTAATAATATTCACTGTCTATGCCTACAACCTCTCGCTTAGCTTTAAATATTCTCTTCCGCATTTCATTGTCAAACACCCTCAATGCGAGGTGCACAATGTTCAAGTATCTACAAGCCATCTTTATAGATATTTGACTTTACCTTGCATTCTGGTAATGAGATATGAACACATACTTAGTTTTTTCTGCACTTATTTCTACACTAATCTTCATATTATCATATAATAGTTTTTCATTATTTGTAAGACCAGTAAAATTGCATTGAAGTTAGAGGGAATTCAAAGATTGATTAAATTCCACCATGCTCACAGAGATGTAATTTGTAACTGGAAATTGTGGGGGAAAAATAGAGTAGAGAAGGCGCAGACACACATAAAAGAAACATTTAAAGCAGGACAAAGAATGAGAAGGCTTCATCCAAAGATGAATTAAACTGATGAAAACAAATAGATGATGTGTTATTATAGACTGGACACATAACACCTATGAAAGGACAGAGAACAGAAAAGGTCCTGTAATAAGGCATACTGTAATTGAAGCGTCAATCGAAGACTCGTATGCTCGAAAAAGTTTTGGGGTTTATTGCTGTACCTTTATGTAATCGAATCTTAACTTCAGCACCAGTGGAGATGTCAAGGTCATCTTCGGCTCTGAATGCCTTGTAGGGGTGCAGTAGCATCACTCGTATTAACGTAATGTACCGATTTTTCATGACTCCAGTGTACATAACCTCAAATTCATAATCGAGCTTCGATGTTTCTGTATCTATCTGCAATCAGAGGTACTAATGGCAGAACGCACGGACATTACACTTCCTCACCATTATTTGGTGTCCATGGGATGAGGGAAGGCAATACAGAAATTCCTTGCCATTATTTGGTGTCCATGGGATATGAGGGAAGGCAATACAGAAATTCCTTGGTTACTGCGATACATGCGTCCCTGTATCCCCGAATATGAAATTAATGGAAGGAAAATAAGTCAGTGCAGACAGTGCGAACAGCAAGTGGTTGCTACATATTCAGTATTGTCAGTCACTTCTCCGCACAACACCGATAAGTTGTTCGAAAACCACGCCACATGTTATACATGGTAATTCACAAGAATGCAACCCAAGTTTATAATAAAGTCACCTGTACTGTATTATAATGAATATTCAGATGAATAAGATGTGAAATTTGAAAACTCAATGTCTAGTACAAGACAGAAATGTGAAGATTAAATATACGTTTCTTCTATACATCGAAGTTACATGTCCATTCTCACGTAACCTCCTTGACGACAGTAAAACTGTCAGGTGTGCCATATAAATAATTATCTGAATAAGTCTACAAAGCACAGTCCCTTTTGAGAAGCTGACAGTCACTCAGCCAGTCAAGAAATTCTGTCTTTCATAGAAACTGAAGGTTCGTTATAGGATTCACAACAGGAAATCACCATTCCTTAACCTGAACCACATTACGGCAATCCACAACCTACCACCCTATTTCTTTCAGATCTATTTTAATATCATCATCCCAACTACAAATACGTCTTCAAGTGGGCTCTTAAAGGACTACTTATAAGTACTTAAGTGTACTGAAAAGAAGGATAAATAATACATTACAGCGATACCTGAGAAGCGAAGTGTCTGATAATTGATTGAGACACGAGCATAACTCATTAGTATCGTAAACATAAATAACAACTGATGACATAAAGTTCTAAATTTTCCCAAATTTTCAACTTTTATACCCCCCCCCTCCAAAAAAAAGTGCCCAAGCTTACAATGCTCTTCACAGTGCCATCTGCAGATGACGGTACTTTATTTCCTCTACTAAACACATCAACCTTCACGCCATGCCGATCCTTAGCCTTTGTTTTTCTGAAATAAACACAAGAATGTCATCATCAGACTTGGGGGGGGGGGGAGTATTTGTTCATTTATAACAAAACAGAAAAAAAAATTAATACAAAATTTAAAAAACTTCTTCACACTGAATGTTCCTAAAGCAATTACAATCTCACATAGTAATGCGCATGGTAACAGTTTCTTCTCACAGCCTTCAATCTGTTCGACCAATACGCAGGCAAAACCAGAAAAACCATGTTACACCTCTTAAAAACTGGTACATCAGCGTGTTCATACAAAACAGACACCAAAAGATTTTTTTTTTGACAAACATCTACAACAAGATTTGATTAAATATGACACTGTGCCTTAGATCGGTGTTGCCGACAAACATGAAAATTCCAGCATCACATTTTTAAATTCCTAATCCATTTCTATTATGATAACATACAATAGCTGATAATGAATTCCTAGCGCCAGCATTCAAGCTGTGTACTGGTTAACACCTCTGCTTCATATTTTCCAGGTCATGGGTTCAAATTTTATCGCAGATATTAGAAAGTGGGTATGGACTTCAGCTTCCCTCCCTAGGGCCACGACTACCTAATCTTGCATCTATTCTTCACATTAATTATAATTTGTTCATCTGTTTATATGACATAAACCATGAAAACAAAGCAATTCATCAATTACTTACTATCACAAAATGTAATAATCTTCCTTCTGACGCTATTTAGTTCACATACATGATAGCACTTTTTGGTAAATCTAGTAAATTGCCCACCTATAATAAATGGAAAATCTAAAGTAGTAAACACCCAAGGTCATAAATATTAACCCACAAAACCCACAGCATAAGAAAATGGGGATAGATACTCAAATAATATTTGACAATGAATTTTACGGCGAACACACCTCCTCTCCTTGAATAAGGCAAGTAGATAATTGTACTTATGACGACGTTCCTCCAAGTGGATGGTTTGAAATGCAACGCTATCCTCAGCCTCAATTCCACATAAATGACAGAATGTTGGACCCACTGCTCCACGACTTTTGTTCTTCTTTTGCTGCAATTTCTTGCCTCTTGCTTTGGTCATATTACTAGGAACCTAAAAATAAAATTATTTAGCAATTATTTCTTCTACCACTATTACTCTCTCTCTCTCTCTCCATGTTGTTGTATTTTAAAAAGTAATATACAAACCACTGCAGGTACCATCTTTCTTTGTGCAGATTATGACGATGTAAGGCAAGGTTAGGTTTGGTTCATGGTAGAATCTGTAACAAACCATAAATCATTTACATGAGTTTCTATGCCACAATGTATTTAAATCTGACAGAAATCTGTTCTACATAGGAACAGAAAATGTAATTGTAACTTTACATTCCCACAGAAAAACTAACTCAAGAGGATCAGATCAGGGAAGCTGAGTGTAACAAAAAAATTGTAAAAATGTCATGGGATGATAACATTTGGAATACATGGGTATAAATTGATTGGATATGTTCTAACATTAGACTTTTGTATTGTTCGTGATAAAAATCCATGTTTTATAAGAACAAAATTCCTTTTAATTATGCACAACTACGCGTGATTTACTGCAAGGGCACTAGCATCATTATAAATAACCCAACCTTAGCATCATGTAAAAAATGTATGTTACAGAACTTCATGGTGAATAAGGAAGAAAAGATATGTCAACAGAACAGAAAAAACTCATTAATTGAACATAACCTTTCTTTGTGGAATTACAGAGGGTGGAGGCAGACCATAATTTATACTTCTGCGAGGTACAGTGACTTATATTTAACACAAAGCTGGTGTAACTTTACAATGTCGATGACAATGGGTCAGATTTTGGCTAGTAATAAAATATAAATTCACTTATGTTAGGGAATTTGAAAATAGGGTCCTATTTCTAAAACGATTACGGGCCGAAATGGTAAACATACTGTAATAAAAGTTATTCCTATTAGCCAAGTACTGTTAATCTTACCTTCATCGTCTATTACGCGAGATAATACATACAAAATATAAAAACATTTACATAATCATAACGAGCATCCACTAACAAAGAATCGACATTCCTAAAGTATAGTATCATTTGCAACCTCTCACTTTCACTGAAAATGCAAACCCCTTTCTTTCAGTTATCACATTCATCAAACTACACATTGCGCTTATAGAATTGCGGGAATTCCCTGATCATCAAGAAACTTATCAAAGTACCAACTAGACCACTGAAAGTTCGAGGCAAAGAGTATTAGTTGTAATTATCGAAGTGCATCTTGATTCTTTTAACATACAACAACAATAATTCCAAATAATCATGAAATAAAATTAAAGTATATTACCTGCACCCAATGCAAGTAGAAGAAATAACACATTCAACACAGCCAACGACAGTCACTACCACCATATCTTGTAACAATCTCATAGGTACACTGATCACATAGGCAGAACTCTGTACTCCATTTCCATAGCGTTGTCATATGACAGGGATTGATAAGTACAAGTCCTTTGTTCTCCGATATCAATCAAAGTAGATATGTGGGAATTAAAGGGGCACATATCGCAGAAAAGCGAACTTTAGTCATGATTTGAATTTTTTGTATTATTTATCAAACCAAAGGTGAAAAGTAATAAAAACATTTTTGACTCCAACTATCATGTTTTGCCCATTATTTTATTTGTCCTAACTCAATTCTGACCTATTTGACATTTATTGGGCACATGCAAATAAGTAAGACTTTATTATTTGTTAGGTTATGTATTTTGTTGGGGACAAGGAAGTTGAAGATTTCTGTCTTCTGGGTCATGACAGAGGCAGTATGAACTCTGAAACATTGGTTAACATCGACCAGACTACACAGCGCAACAACCCAGAAGACAGAAATCTTCATACTCACCTTTAAAAAGTAATATACAAACCACTGCAGGTACCATCTTTCTTTGTGCAGATTATGACGATGTAAGGCAAGGTTAGGTTTGGTTCATGGTAGAATCTGTAACAAACCATAAATCATTTACATGAGTTTCTATGCCACAATGTATTTAAATCTGACAGAAATCTGTTCTACATAGGAACAGAAAATGTAATTGTAACTTTACATTCCCACAGAAAAACTAACTCAAGAGGATCAGATCAGGGAAGCTGAGTGTAACAAAAAAATTGTAAAAATGTCATGGGATGATAACATTTGGAATACATGGGTATAAATTGATTGGATATGTTCTAACATTAGACTTTTGTATTGTTCGTGATAAAAATCCATGTTTTATAAGAACAAAATTCCTTTTAATTATGCACAACTACGCGTGATTTACTGCAAGGGCACTAGCATCATTATAAATAACCCAACCTTAGCATCATGTAAAAAATGTATGTTACAGAACTTCATGGTGAATAAGGAAGAAAAGATATGTCAACAGAACAGAAAAAACTCATTAATTGAACATAACCTTTCTTTGTGGAATTACAGAGGGTGGAGGCAGACCATAATTTATACTTCTGCGAGGTACAGTGACTTATATTTAACACAAAGCTGGTGTAACTTTACAATGTCGATGACAATGGGTCAGATTTTGGCTAGTAATAAAATATAAATTCACTTATGTTAGGGAATTTGAAAATAGGGTCCTATTTCTAAAACGATTACGGGCCGAAATGGTAAACATACTGTAATAAAAGTTATTCCTATTAGCCAAGTACTGTTAATCTTACCTTCATCGTCTATTACGCGAGATAATACATACAAAATATAAAAACATTTACATAATCATAACGAGCATCCACTAACAAAGAATCGACATTCCTAAAGTATAGTATCATTTGCAACCTCTCACTTTCACTGAAAATGCAAACCCCTTTCTTTCAGTTATCACATTCATCAAACTACACATTGCGCTTATAGAATTGCGGGAATTCCCTGATCATCAAGAAACTTATCAAAGTACCAACTAGACCACTGAAAGTTCGAGGCAAAGAGTATTAGTTGTAATTATCGAAGTGCATCTTGATTCTTTTAACATACAACAACAATAATTCCAAATAATCATGAAATAAAATTAAAGTATATTACCTGCACCCAATGCAAGTAGAAGAAATAACACATTCAACACAGCCAACGACAGTCACTACCACCATATCTTGTAACAATCTCATAGGTACACTGATCACATAGGCAGAACTCTGTACTCCATTTCCATAGCGTTGTCATATGACAGGGATTGATAAGTACAAGTCCTTTGTTCTCCGATATCAATCAAAGTAGATATGTGGGAATTAAAGGGGCACATATCGCAGAAAAGCGAACTTTAGTCATGATTTGAATTTTTTGTATTATTTATCAAACCAAAGGTGAAAAGTAATAAAAACATTTTTGACTCCAACTATCATGTTTTGCCCATTATTTTATTTGTCCTAACTCAATTCTGACCTATTTGACATTTATTGGGCACATGCAAATAAGTAAGACTTTATTATTTGTTAGGTTATGTATTTTGTTGGGGACAAGGAAGTTGAAGATTTCTGTCTTCTGGGTCATGACAGAGGCAGTATGAACTCTGAAACATTGGTTAACATCGACCAGACTACACAGCGCAACAACCCAGAAGACAGAAATCTTCATACTCACCACTGTGAAAACCTCAAATCTGACAAGGAAGTTGTTTGTGTAGGAGCTGTTAATGAAATCTATGGTGATGACTTTTGGTGAAATGGGGAAAAAATAAACTTTCTGGACCCTAGAAACAGGTTTACAGGAGAACTGAACTGACATAGTAATTCCAAACTTCCTTTTTCAGTTTCCTTGCTTGGTCAATTTGTGATAATCACCTGGTGTATATACCATATTTATTTTGTGTAGAACTTTTTTAATAAGTCTAGAGTCCCTGTCAGGAGAAGTACTGAAACACTTTGTTGAATCTTGCATTAGCAACTAATATTGCAAGGAAACTTAACAACCGTGTGGGTTCTATTTTGGGTAAGACAGCTGCTGGACAGTTTTAGACACATGGTTAGTGATGGGATCCGATACATATTTCATTAGGTCCTTTATAGATGAAATGTGAATTTTTTTTGGTTATTCCAAACAGGAAGGGTAAAATATAAAACCTCCTGCATAGGCACTTGTAGCAAAAATCTGTGACCTCAAACAATCTGTAAAACATAAACTGTAACAAGATAGATATGAATAGAATATGCTGTCATATAGGTTCATGGGCCTACACATGTAGAATGGTATTCCATATGATTGTATTTATTTATTCAGTCTGTCATATAAGTTCCAGATTGTGGGGAAAGACTCCTTGATGTTTTTCCTCCACCTTCTGTATTACATCTCTTCTTACATATTTCCTAACTTACACTACATATCTAAATAAAATCCTTAATCTAACCTCTTCACGTACAGTTTCCATAAACTAACACAAATGACAATAAGAACTACTTACAAACAGAAAATAAATTTGATGGCTGAAATTCTCTGTTTTTATAGTTTTCTTATTTCAGTATTAAAATCATCAAAACTGGTGAAACCACTAAACACATTTCATAAAAGATTATTCTATGAAAAAATATATATAGTATATAAAAAAAATCTGTGTGCACCTATCTTATTGTTGAAATTCTTTTATTCTATTCAGTATCTATTGAAATAGGCTATATCAAAAATCAGTGCCTTTTTATTCCTAGAAGATGTACCAGTTCAAAAATATGCCACTAGATGGTGAGGAAAACATATATTATCTAAATAAAATCATTAAAACAATGGCAGGTGTTACAAGAATATTTTGCAGAGAACTATTCAAGGTGGATCTGGGGTTCTCACAGCAATGAGTCTGACGATGGCTGTCTTCTGGGTTATATACTGCCATGTAGTCTGATAGAACTATTTAAGAAATTTAATATATTCCCCCCTCTAGAGTGAATTCCTACCCTCATTAGTGTCTTTTGATGTGGACAACACACAAATGAAAACATCACATTTTAGATTTGTCATATTTAAATTTTTAGGTTGGTACTGGGACTTTCTCACCACTCTCTAAATTTCCACATCGTTTCAAAGATCGCACGATACATGGTTTGCTGTGTAAGAAGAGAGTTATTTTCCTTGTCGACTGTTGTACTAATTAGCTGCAAAGGTGCAATAAAAATAACCTGCAAAGCCTTTCACTGCAGAACAGCCTGTTCATATATAGAAAAGGCCGCAACTGGATATGATGAAGCAGTTTTTTCAGGTTGCTTTATTTTTTGAGAAGTCAAATTTCCACATCTTTGCACTGTCCAGATCTCACACTGCTAGATGCTATCCTGTGGGAATTTATAGAAAAAAACTTTTGTTAGGATCCTATGGGGGGGGGGGGGGGGGGGGGTGGGAAAACAAAACACATGTAGTAAACAGCATTTCATACAAAAATCTTGCACACCAAATTTAAGTTTGTCTTCTAGGTAATTGCACTCCCTTCGAGCATGTATGATTCCAACAGTGAATGCAGTAATAAGTATTTACTTCTGCTTTATACTTAATACTGGCTCATAATGCATTTGCCATTCTTGCGGTGTTTTATGGGAGTTTATTTTTTACAACACCAATTCAATATCCAAATTATTTTCCTTCAAGTACGTCTCCAAACCACACAAGTTTAGCAGTTCAGAACTCTCCAGATTCTCTTTCACTTTATATATAATTTTCTTTAAATTATAACAGTTCTGTACTATATACATCAGCGATTCTACTTTCACACATCTATCAAAATTGACAACTTCCATCTGCTTCCACCTGCCAGCAGTTATGGCATTAACTATCACTTCCTTTTGCAGGACATGAGCCTGCGACAACTTCAAAGTCTTTAATTTTGTGTACACAGACAATAAAATGTCATAACTCATCAGATAATATCCCCTTACAGCCAAGTGCTCTAGATTCTTATAATGAAGCAACGACAGGTCATCAATGTGAAGGGTATAACTGTGAACTGATAGATGCAGTGTTTTGAGTCGTGTACAATAAGTGATGCATTCCATGGTGACACCTGACACTTCTTTCAATTTTAACAATGTCAGCTGCTCTCCTCTCGACATTAAAAATGTTTCGATGCAGGAAAAGCGACAGTTGCTAACTGCCAGTTCTCGAAGATTTGTCAATGCTTTCAAGCAGATTAGATCACAGTCAACACCATGAAGGGTTAGATGCGAGAGATGACACAAACTCGCCAAATCATGCGAGTTTTTAAAGTGTGTTGTTGTCAAGGATTTTAATACCAGCGGAAGCTGACTAACACCTTCTAGAACGTCTTCTTGGTCAGATGAAAAATCCTCAAGTTTGAGAAGTGTGTCTAACAACTGAGAACAATACTCTTTGGTGATGGATGTGCCCCAGATGTTGAGAGTCTTTAAGTTCTGGAACTTCTTGACTGACTCTACACTCTGGGCTGTTACCTTCTTAGAAAACATTACACTCAAGTGTTCCAACTGCCTACAATGACAGGCTGCAACTTCGAGTACGCTGTCAGTGCAATGCTTAACATAATTGAATACAACCAGGTTCCTTAAAAATCCCATGTTACTTACAATTACATTTCTGACTGCAAGTTTAATGCTCTTAGTAGGTATTGCATGTATTTTCAGAACCTTCAATTCAGTCAACCTGTGCAGCTGTTTGCACAGAATAAGACAAAGACTGTCTGGGCAGCGTTGCAGCACCAGCTTAGCCATGCATGGGTGAATCACTGCCAGCACAAGCATATCAAAAAGAATCGTATCACAATCATGGGCAATCATTGCATCATAGAAACACAGATATTTGTTTTCCTTTGCCACCTGTGATAGTGTATCCAGTAAATGAGATGAAACTTTACGGCCAGCACAAGCATATCAAAAAGAATCATATCACAATCATGGGCAATCATCGCATCATAGTAACACAGATATTTGTGTTCCTTTGCCACCTGTGATAGGGTATCCAGTAAATGAGATGAAACTTTACTGGCTAAGATCCGAGGCAGGCCAGGCTGTATGAACTGCTGAAGTTCATCCCAGTTACAGTTGTGTGCTTGTGAAGAGACTAAATTCCAATAAAATTTTGCGACGCCATAACGCCTATTAGTTAATGTTGTAATACACTGTTGACTCATCTGATATACAAAGTCTGCAATAGACCTCAAGGCCAATTGCGTCAAGGACTCAGGCTGTCTGCGGCGCAGCATCTTGAATCTGGTCACTTCAGTCTGAAACTGAGAACAAAAAATAACAGCTGTGACAAATGAGATGACCCATCTCTTCAAACGGAATGAACTCCACACCAAAGACCACTTGCAAAACTCAGCTTCCAAAATCAAATCACCAAACAGCAAAATCATGATGCATATTCTAAAATAACCGTAAGACTTGCTAAGTTTAGCACGGGTATTTTGCAACAGATTATACTAACCCTTTGAATGCTATTAATGACATATTTTGAAGATTTCTGTCTTCTGGGTTGTTGCGCTGTGTTGTGTGGTGGGTTTGCCGACGTTTCAGAGGTACTTTTCTGCTTCAATCATCAGGGCGATGGAAAACTTATCGTCCTGTTGATAAAAGCGGTGAGTAACTCTGAAACGTCGGGAAAATTCCACCAGACAATACGGTGCAACAAACCTAGAAGACAGGAAAATCGTTTTGTATCACAGATGTAAACAATTTAAAGTAAAAGTTCTCAAATGCTGATATTAGATCTTCATTAACTTCTGTTCTCTTCCTAGACAAGTTACTGAAATGTCTCCGGCCTGACTGGAGAAAATTTATAATTGTTTTGGGGGCATATTCCCTGCATATCATATTTATTTATTCATCCTAGTTAAGCGATGACGAGTACAGATTATGGAGTTCCTTATCATGCAGTTTTCCCAGCCTCTTTACGTTCTCTCTTAGAAAAAAATATTATCGTCACCACCCTATTCCTCAAAGACCCTCAATCTGTGATCTTCATTCCACATAAAAGACCGATTTTCATACCCATACAAAACTATAATCCTGTTCATTTATATTTAACATGAATTGATAGCTACGAATTTTTCGGACAAATGAACAATTCCTGGTGGAAGATTACGGTCAGACATAGCATGAAGGAGATAAGAAATGCGTACAAAATTTTAGTTTCAGAGACCTGGAAAGGCGAGGCCAGTCGGAAGACTTAGTCATCAGGAAATAGAGTTGAGTGTGACTAGAGGATTCATCTTCACGAGGATAGTTACCACTGGCTGGCTCTTGTGAACACGGCGATGAACATTTGGGTTATATAAAAGGCGGGGAATTTATTGACTAGCACAGGGGTACTCAACCTTTTTCGCTGGCGTACCACTAAAATTCTAATTTAACACATTAAATGTACCACTGACCAAATGCGTTCAGGGAAAACTTATTTATATTAATGTTATCTTTTTATTTTCTTACTTAGTTCGCGTACCATAGGTTGAGGGAACGCAGGACTTAGCTGATCGTAGCTTTTAGACAAGGGTTCTACCCCATTTAGTTCGTCAGTTAGTCACCAGTTTGTATATTCTTTAAATTTTATGAATTATTGGAATTGAATCACTATTATGAGTGACAAACAATGTTATATTTTGCCCTAATCATTAACGACGTTGTCTTGAGTGCACTGGGTACGTAATGACCGACAGTTGCCTCGCTTTTCAAATAGGACAACTACTTTTGCAAGCAATAATTCTTCCTTCTATTTAAAACCACTTTACGAAGAAATATATTGCAGCTAACAGTCTACATCCTTGAAAACATAAATTACAAAACGCTGCTGTTTGATGCCTTGAAACAAACATTTTATACAAACAAAAACAATAATAAATGCAGACTGGGCACACGTCCATGCAATTCAACATGGTGGAATGTGTTTCAGTCAATAACAAAAACCATGTGACTTTATAGTGTAACCTGTTCTTAACACACGTTCTCTTATGTAATAAATATGTGAAGGAAAAATAATGATTCTGGATGCAATTCAGGTATCATTTGAAAATACTTGCGTTGGTCTAATTTACTGGCTTGTTTAATGGTGCTGTGTAAGCTTTCGGGTCTTTAGCGTCAAACAACAAATAAAATTACAATGAACGATGAATTGACAATAATGAAATAGAACACAACTGTCACTTCCTGGCTACCAGCTGCAACTGCATAACTCACCACCAAGCACTACAAGGTTTTCCGAATGAGTTACATACTGATCCATAAAAGTAATAAAATTAAATTGCCTTTTTAAGCAGTTCCTGCCAGAATCCAGGAGATGACAGACACATTTAATTTTATCAGCATTATAAAGAATTTGCCTGGAGGTCGAAGGAGATCCATAACAAAGCCTGAATCATAAAAGGGCAAGATTTTAGTCATGCACCCACAGAATATAAATGAACAATAACTACCAACCATCAATAAATTTCCCTAAACATTCTAAAGGTTCATTACTGTGCTAACAAAAACCACACACACACCAACAACTCAAAAAAGTTCTTTATCACAAAAACAACAACCAATGTTTCTGCAACGAACATGACTGTTGTTATGGACATCTACCATTTTTATTTTTCTCAAATATGTTTCAGAAACTGGATCTATTTCTATCTTCAAGTATAAAATGGTGGCAAACGAGAGTCTTGATCTTATAATATCATACAATATTTGTTCAGTAACTTACTTTAGCAAGTGCATTCTAACAATTCATTTTTTTAAGAATATTTGAGAAACTGAGTTCTACATCAGCTCTGGGAACAAGGAGTAGAAAACAACAGAGTAATTAGGTTATCGTATTGTCTAATATATTTTAATTTATCAAGTGCTTAATGGGAACATACAAAACATTGGTTGTAAAATAGCATAGAAAGTAGTCACTTTAGATATGTAGGGTAAAAGATACTTAAATTGATCTTAAGAGAAACAAACAAGGTACGTGTGAACCGATTCATCCAGATGAATGTCTTCTAGGATACTGTGTCATGACTTCTCATAAAAATTGACTGCTTAATGTCTCCATTATCAGAGCGATGAGGAAGGCTGTATAAACCTCTCAAATGACAGTCAATTTATAAAAGACTGCACATCGCAACATCCCAGAAGACAGTAATCTCCATACTTGCCACTGTGAGAACCTGAAACATCACTTGGTTTTATCGTGCTCAGGACAGCGTCCAAAGCTGAGATTTTTTAAACACAGTAATGAACCTCGGATTTTTCAGCTTCATCAGATGAGTAATCTTAAAGGTTTAAACAAATTTCCTTTAATTAATGGGATGAACCTTAGGGCTTCCTCAGACTTTCAAGTAAAATGGAGATTCAGACTTCCTGAAGTGGTTAAAAAGTATTATTTTACATTCCGATTTTAATGTAAGTTCAAAATTTAAACTTCTGGCCACAGTCTGGGGCCCAACCAAACTTTCAAAGATGGAGTTACATTCCATAGTAAATCTGAAGTTGACTATTTTAACATTCATTCAGTCTTAGTAACAGTAACCAGAAACGACTCGAATCATCACAAATGATCGATCTCCAGTCCTATATACACTACATCAACAATTTTGTATCGCACTAACGATTAGTAACAGAACCAGGTCCCAGAAGACTTTACACAGATACTGGGACCGTTACCTACATAATACCTTGAACTGCATCATCATCACCAGTAAGCTCAAAACACTGACTGCTATTCATTACATCTAATTAATGTAATAAGTATTCCCATTCACTATTTTATTATCTATAATTTCTGACTGGAAAAAAGCATGATCCTTGAAAGCCTTCATTTCAGCTGTATCGAGCTGTCTGTTTGCAGTATCAATGTCATTCTTGATTGTAGTAATGAGATCATCTGTGAAAGCAAATACATTTCAATATCGATGACTGAAAATAAGTGGCTATGCAGAGCAGCAGAAAAGCCAAGTAAACCGAGACAAAACTACACACTATGAAAACTCATGGGTAGAAAGAAATGTACTTAAAACTTCCCATATAGAAATTATTTACTCTAAAATCACTTTTGGCTTCATTTGTCTGTGTACCAAGCCTGAGAGCAATCCATTTTCAAAACATAAGATAAAGTAGCCTAGTAACATAATGGCCTACATGCAAGTCCACAAACCAGAAGACAAACATCAACTTCTTCACCACCTTGAGAACCTAAAACCTCATACAAATGTTGTGGTTTACGTGGGTCACCGTGTATTTTTAGGATAGTAAAACCAAGAATGTTATGACAGGTTTGACATGTATAGTGGATTTTAAGGCCTAGGAATTGCAATCAGAATTTTGGTGGGGAAACTTCTTGGAAAACAATAACATGGAGGAATGAAGATAACAATAAGATAGCTCTTATAAAACAGGTTGTGAAGATGGGATGGAAATGGATCATGATCAGGTATGATGTTTAACTTTTGTATTAGCGGCACTGAACTCTGAGATTCTAATCCAGAAGTGTGTGTGTCATTTGATTTTGTTTACGGTGGACATACAGATGAATAGAAATTACAAATTGTGGGAATATGCTTTCTCATAAACACTTCTGAAACACTTACCCAACGTCCAGAAGTCCATCTCTGGTCGTACGTAACCAATAATACAGATTCTTAGCTGTGAACCATAGAAATCTGTCCCAAATGCATGAAGTATATGAGTTTCCTGTGACAAAACGCAGTACAAGAAATTAAATGACAATGTAATTGTTACACTTTAATTCAACATCCCAACAAATGAATGTAAAATACATACCATGGATTTCTTACTGTTTTTAAAGTATGGATTCCATCCAATGCTCATTACCATCTTGTGTACTGGGCCATTATCTACTGTGGCCCAGCCATAATACACTCCAGTACCAATATCTTCTGGCAGATCATTCACTACTTCATCTGGGAAATTTGCTGTAATGTATTAATAATTCTCAATCCATAAGACACAACAAATTCTCATTATATAAGGGCTCAGGCAAATATCCTTCTTGGAAACAGAATTATGCATTCAGTATTCACATAGGAGTTACAATGTCAGTGTTGTAACGCAGAAGAGGCAACATGTTCGTCCAAAATGCCAGTATCTAAATATGAGTCCACATGGTGTTACAACCTAATGACCAATATTAACATCTTCGCAGCCATGAAAACCTCAAATAACATACAGGAGTAATTTTCTGTGGAATAAAATTCAAGGTTCTCATTGAGATGAGTATGAACGTGATTGTATTATGGGGTATTGCACCACGCGGCCTGTAACGTTAGATGCAGTAAGCTCCTCTGAAATGTTGGTCAACATCCCATGAGTTTACTGAAAATGATTACAATTCATGTGCTTATCATCTTACAAAACCTTAATTGAATTAAACTTCTCCAAGAGAATTGACACCATGTAGTCTTCAGAGAACCTCAAATCTTAGAATCAAGAAAAGTAATTACCAAAATACATGGATATCACAATAATAAGAACAAATTTTCCACTGTTCTTCAGTTTCCATGACTTACCATGATAAGTCATGTGACACTCTGCAGTGTGTAGGTGTTACCAATGTTTTAGAGCAACCACCAACAAAAAATATTACAATACTAGAAGAAACCAAATCTCATAGTCGAGTAAACACTGTTCCTTCATATTTTGTAGGTCCCAGGTTCAAATCCTGGCTTGAAGACCAGCTACCCAGACTGAGATTTCTAATGGTTTTCCTTAGTCCCTTTAAGCAAATACCAGAACAGCACCTAAAATTAGGGTATGACAACTTCCTTCCACATCTTTTCCAGTTCATTATTCACCATCATCCTCTCACTCAATGCTATATAGTTTGAGATATTGAAAGCATCATTAAATGAACATTCAATAAGTAAATACCAGAAGAAAGCTTGCTAATGAAGTAGCTTATATGAGAATGATAAACTGTATTAACATTGTAGAATTAAAGAATATAGGAGAATACTTGTAGAAGGTTATAGGTAAATGAAAGAACAAAATTAGCAAGCTATATCTGGGAATAGGAAAGAGCGGGACAGGTTTCTAGTTATAAGAATGTCTGCTTCGCAAGTTTACAAACATAATTAATAACACAGTGACAAAGGGGCTTTCTGTGTAAAAATCACGATTATAAATCAAACTGGTTGTGAATCCAGTGAGGAGAATACTACACAAATATAATGAAGTGTGCTATGCGGGTTATAATATTGTTGGCAACATTCCACCTTCCAAGATAACATGCGGCGGTAATCATGACAAAATATAAAATACTGGAAATTAAACAGTTGACATTAAGCACAAAATATGCTTCTCGTCCTCCAGTCTTCGCTTACAAGGCTGCAAAAATCGTCCAGCCGTAACAAATTCACCGTTACGATGGCAACTGCGATGTGCGATAAATTTGAACATTCGACGTGGCTCATTCCCGAAAACTGAAGTTGCACACAAAGCATATAAAACACACAGGATTCAAATTCGTACAGATCTAAACAACATTAACCAAAGAATGGCTACCACAGCTTCGTTTTTCAGTTCGATCTGATGAACAGCTCAGAAAATTATTTCTGTTTCTTGCACCATACAAGCCAGCTGGCTGAACCCAATACTAACCTAATTTCTACGCACCTGTTGGGATTCCTAGATCCTTTGAACCTCTTCCGAAACCTTTTACAACTTTTCCTACTGTAAAATAAGGTAGTCCTTTCATTGCCATACTTCTTGTTAACATTTATAAGTAATACTACTATTACCCTTTCTACAATAACATGTAACGACTGACCACACAGTCCGACATCAATACGAAGGACACCACAGATGAGCCACGGATTATGCTACCGGACCTTAGCGAGGAATCAGCATGAACACATTCCTCGGAATTTCTATTGCGGTGCCTTCAGCCGTCCATCATTTCGAAATCAAAATACTATTCCTGGTTGCTACAATACTTACATAACCTGTGTTACGAGTGTAGTTAAATGTACTTCCAGCTCGTGCGCATACACTGTAAAGGAAAGCTTCAAAAACCACATACACCGATGTCTTCGCATGCCATCTATTAGTCTTTATGTTTTTTTTACACGATGTGCACAAATGCCACAGGTTATCCTAGATCCTACCTTTTCATCTCCTGCAATTCGGAGATGTGAACGACACCATAGCCACTTAATATATGCCTATAGTCCTGCAACGATGCACCGTAAGTACGTTGTGAGGTTCTCATGGCGGTTGAATACGAAGATGGCTGTCATAATGGTTGTAGTGTGGGAGAAATTTCGCACCATTTCAGAGGTCCCTGCTACCTCCCTCATCGGATTAGGGAGGTAGCAAGGATCTACGAAACGTTAGTAAATTTTACCAGACTACATGGCCCTACAAACCAGAAGACAGCCATCATCCATGCACCATAAATCAATGGCCTACAGTCATGGATCTGCAAAGGAAGACTTGTTTCATTTTATGGTTATGAAAAGACGCTGGATTAAGACTTTATCAAAAGGTAATGGGAGCTCTTTCTTCAGGGATAAAGTAGCTGAATGTGAAACTTAGATCTATGTAGTGCAAAGGATAAGAATGTGTCGAGTTTTACCTCCACTCCCTCATATATGTTCACAGTGTGATGCTTAGTACAGTGACAGCTTTTATTTTGAATCAACTACACAAAATAGTATGCCAAGGCACAATTCAAAAATATTAAACAGAATTAAAAAATAAAATACTTGTTTGCAATAGTTAGACAAAACTTATTTAATTTTTGTTTTGTTTATTAAATGAAAATATTAATACAGATGACAGAATTATAGAAATGCACCAGACATACACAAATATACATCACCAATAAAGTAGTTCTTCTAGTCTGCACCAGGCAGTACAGCAGCTAGGAATGTTAAAAAAAAAACAGTCACCAAGAATCCTCAAATGTCTTAGCACAACTCGATACTTTCTCCTTACCACCTGACCGTGCTTTCTTCCTTCCCTTAGTCGTCTTAACTTGTACTTTCCTCTTCCGTTTCTTTCCCCTTTTCCCGGCTCGAGTTTGTCTGGCACGTTGTTTGATGCTGGTTGCAATACGGAACTGATGAAGATAATCTATCTCAGAATCATGCTGTGCACTTATAGGAACGAAGCAACGTATTGGGGACAAGGGAGCCTCTAGCTCATCTGGAATCAGTGGACATGTTATAATATTTACTCACATCTAAACCTAAAACTTATGACACAATATTAATGCCCTGATACAGTATCTTCCCTGAGTAGACTGTAGGTATTTAACTGTTCAAAACATGCTCCTAAATATTCATCTTCATCATGACAAAAGAATCATTCATCAGCTGGTTCAATCCAGCTCACATCCAAACACCCACTTCTCTAAAATCCATGTATCTTTATTCACAGCTTAATGTCTACGTCAGGGGTAGGAAAATTACATGTTTTAGCTATTAATAATATGGCACTTTATTTTTATATTCTCACACAAAATGTAGCGTAAGTGCTGCAACTGAAAGAATATATCTTCTTTATTACGCCGTCTCCTTTACAGGAGGTTGGCGACATATTATGAACAGGATCCTTCCATCCTTTTCTCGGACTGGGACCTGTTCATATACGTTCTTGGCAGATGATCCAGAAGTGGTTTGCCATTGCCTTCTTCTGTGTGTAAATGGAGTAATTGTTGGGATGCCACAGAGTTCTAACTGCTAGACCACCGTGGCGGAAAAGAATATATATATATACATATATAAAAGTAAGATTCTGAAACAAACGCGACTTCCATACTCTTTAATATACATATTAGACATACTGGTGGAGCTATTCTTGCTGATGAAATACATTGACGAGGATGGGGAAAAACGTAAGACCGGAAAGATGCAGACACACACAATTCAGTAGCGCTTTCCATACGCATAATACAATTTATTACATTTCTAGAAAATTAATGGTTGGTTTGAGGAAATCCACAAAAACATTAAATAGCCGGTACGTAAGGTGAAATTCAAACTTGATATCTCACAAATATAAGTCGCACATGTCACTGCTTGCAAGATCCAGCCTGCCGTGTATTACAATAGTGTACTGTGTTAAAATGCTAAACCCCTAAACCTTGTAGTTAAAGTCTGGCCACCAGCCGCTTATTTTGTGGGGTTTAAATCCTGTAAATCCAAATAATGAAGGCCAATTTACAATGGATTATTACTGGTGATCACTGGCTCTAATAATGAGAGAGGAACAGAATATTCGGAGGCACAGCCTCTGTTGTAACAAACTGTTATACCTTACAATGAACTGGAAGGTCAGGCTGAGGTATGTTTGGACACTGCAGTACCTTGACGTGTCTGGGGTCGCTGTTGTCCCCTCTTATATGTGGAGCTGTGGTGACCTTGAAATCCCTTTCCATTTTCATAGTCTCTCCAACATTGTTCAGATATGCTACCCCTGTAAACAGATGGTTACTCGCTGCAGTACAATACATTCTGAAAGAAACCTTTCATTTATACTCCGTGTTAAGAGAGAAGAGCTAGCTCACAGAAGGTTATTGAACATATTTATAAAGCAGCAGTGTTGTACGGTAAAGCACCCTTAAAGTTAAATTTCATCCATGGAAATATAGTAGCAGAAATAATTTAATACTCACCACCAGATATTCTATACAATTTTTAATAACAGCTGGCAATTTCCGTGCGTGTTAACAAGATTCAGATTTACGATGCGGATTGTAATGACCATGTTATTATTACTGCACTACGAGTACTTACCGTGTGCTCTGCAAGCCCATTTCAGGGCTGCTGCTGGATCCGGATATATGCAACTCATCTGGCGGAATCTCTTCTTCACAGTACTCATTGCATTCAGATGCATGTGCCTGCCACATTAAAGACAAAATATAACATTTCTAACGACTGCTCATAACAGACACTCCCTAGGATTACGGAAATGAAGATACATCTCCAAGCAGTGGAGACATGGTATATGATGAAATTATTATTAGCCATCTTCACGCAATAAATCAGTCAAAATTAGAGTGTGTATCGGTACACGAACTTCAAGCGCGAATTATAACACTGAAATGCTAATATAAAACTAATTATGATACCCAAAACAAGGCAATGGTTATAGCTAATGCACATAAAAATGTAACATGGTGTTACCTCAATATCTTTGGCTGGAAATGTATTCCTACAAATGGGGCATGGAAGAAGCTCTGATTCTTCCTCCTTATCATCACTGCTCTTTGTCTTATACATCACTGTGATGTCAGCCATTGGGGGATCTTCTCTCTGAAATAATGCAAAAATTTACCTCTCTGGTTTCAAAAATACAACAAATAATGATTACCGAGTCAATGTAGCTTTTCTACGACCAAAGTTTTAAAAGGTTAACATTTAGGGTCTAAGGGTATTAAATTGCATAAAGCACTGTTAAATAAACCGAGAGACAAACAACAAACCAGTGCCAAAGTCACTACATGCCTCTTTCTCCTCAGCTTCTGCACGTTTCTCCATTTCTACTTGGCTCTGATGGAAGAGGCGACGGCGACCTTGTTTCCGCAGCTTAATAGGACCTGGTCTAATAGTTTCAGTTTCCTGGCGTGAACCTCGGTCACCTCCAACACCTTCGGCATTGTCAAGGTCATCAAATATGTTGACATCATCATCCATGTCTCTATCTGTAAACAGAAATCCCTATGTTGTATAATGCATATGGAGGATGCTGACACATTTCTGATTTTTGCTGCAGCAAATGTTTGTTCTAACTTTTGGGTAAGAAGATTCTTAAGATATACTACTATATAGACAGCTGTGACGTCAACCAGGGCTCCAATTCCTCTCTCACAGCAGTCTCTTGCTCTCCTCTGACCACGACTGCTCTTCATCAATAGGCATTTGAAACACAGTGATCTGATCCTGAACGTTCCCGAGTGTTATCGAAGGAACCCGGGTCATCCAGAATGGTGCTGAACCCTACCACCTCTACCTCATCCAGACCATACAGCCCCCTATCTTATGGATACCAGGGGCTCTTGCCCAGACAGTAAAGCAGCTAGGAGGTGAAGCTGACCACTCACCTCCATCTAGCACCAAGGATAAGAAAGCATGGAGCTATACCTCCACCACCCCACACATCTTCATAGCTTGGTGCTTAATTAAGCACCAGGGACAATTGTACCTTTTACTTTACAACTGTAAAACAGGAATGATATTAACACATTTAGACCCACAGTCAGAAACCTCAGATGTAACTTTTCCTCTGGTAAATGCACGTGGTTATAAATTTATGAAATAGAGCAGGGTCCAGTACTTGCTCCTGTGGTTCAAGTTGCAGTTGGTAGTTGTCTCTCACAGTACAGTATTGACGGAAAACAGTTCACCAACACATAAATGAGACTCATATAAATATCAGTACTTCACAGTAGTTTTTGGCCGGCTAGGAGCGAGTCACTTGTGCGATAGTATGATGCTGACTACACCGAGGAGCTTATCAGACTGAACGCCCAAACAAAAGAAATACACTGACCATGCCACTTCAGGTACACAGAGTAGGCCCGTCCGCTAGCTTCTCCACCGGCCAGAAACCATTGCGCCGACTATAATACATTTTCGAAAATTTGTTTCTTTGTCAAAACAATCCTGCTGCAGTTATGAATTCCCAGTTGGGTCTGAATGTGCGAAGAATTATTCAAGGGAACTGTCTGATGATGTGAACTCGATACAGCCGTGTCAGGAAAGCACGTCTTTGTTGATGGCTTGTTCTATATTGGATTTTGGAAGTATACTGTCCACACAAGAAAAAAAGGTATTAATATTATACACAAAGACATCTCACCTTTGTTTAATGAGTGACTCTGCTTTGATGAAGTCTTTCTCAAGTTTTTCTTCTTCACGTACGACTTGACACCATCACGTCGTCGCATGAATTTCTCTGAAGGTTCAAAGTCTCCTTCTAAATCCTCATAATTATGTGCAGGCTCAGCATAAGACATAACTGCATGCAAAACTAAACGTTACTGTAATCACAGACCTATACATAGGGCTCTGATGTCATGTAGTAGGGTAAATGTTTCTGGGAACATGCATCAGGGTAAAAATGGACAGAATAGATGATAAAGAGTTCAATGCATAAATTCAACTTTCAGGTGAAAGCCCTATCGAATGTTTGGTGTTAACCAAACATTTGGAAAACATTGATCCTCAGCAACACCAACAATTACTCCACTTTCATCATCTCACAAAAAGGGGGTCACAGCAGGAGCGTTAAATGTCGCGGTCCCGATCGAATCCATATACTGATGGGTCGTGAATCTTGCTAGCCACCAATGCACACCATGCTGAATGGTGTGTACTGTATATGAGGGGGGGGGGACTCACATGCCTAACAAAGAATGCCTGTAACATATCTCCTCCCCTGCCCCTTGTCTTCAGGAAAATTTAAGAGTGTCACTCAGAAAACTTTGCCCTACACTTTTTGTCAGCAAAAAATAATAGAAAGTGGCTGAAATTTGGTATACAGATATTTACATACCTTCTTTACAGACAATGTTTTAATAGAAAGTCAGAATTAGCAGGCACCAAATATCAACCATTTTCTGTACTTTTTGCTGAGAAAATCATGTGGTGAAAATTTTTTTTAATGACCCTCACAGTCCAAAGCTTGATGTAGGAGGATGAAATGTATGAGAGTGGTACAGCCAAAATTATTCTGAAAATCACACCAAGATTAATAATTCTAAAACGAAACTTATCTGGAAGTTACATTTGGAAATGACAGATCATGGGGCACAGAGTTAAAAACACTCACCTTGACAAAGCTTCTTTCTCTTTACTGCGATAGGAGGGGACTCATCCTTCTTCACCATAAGCCAAGAGCTTGACGCCACTCGCTTCTCCTGCGGCTCATCGCTCTTCTCTTCTTGATCGAACGTTTGGTCATCGCTCGATTCTGACTTGCGCTTCATCGAGCCCTGCCTGTCCACTGAAGTGAAGCTAATGGATCAACCAACGCATCAGACACACACATACTTTCGACTTATGAACTAAATCAAACCCCTTTACTTGCAAATGTAAATTCAAAGCTGTGTCTTCTGAGTTACAGCACCATGCCCTGATGATGGAGGTAACAAGGACCTCTGAAATGTCTGTAAACTTTTACCAGACTAAACGGCACAAGAACCCAGAAGACAGCCATCTGCAGACTCACTGCCGTGAAAACCTCAAATCCTACTAAGATAGTTAAATCCACTGCTAAATAGCTGGCACCATACACTGCTGTATTTGTATGTTTTATATTGACATTTTCTCGCCAATATGTTGCGTCAAACAATAGTCCCAAAAGACTGAGATCGAGAATAACGTCAAAGATATCCATGATTTCCATTTGGTGCAACTCGATAAAGAAGACGTGTATGCAGTTCAAGGTCATCATAAACTTTGTAGGGGTAAGTCATTAAAGCCTATTTCTATGAATCCCAAGAAGTGCTGTCTCTCAAATGTCATTTTGGTTGTCTTAAGTTCCTTAAGTCCCCACTTAATGGTACCTGCACCTTGTCGTGGTGGTGGGGCTTGAGTACCTCAGTGACCCCAAGAGCTACTGGTAGGGCATCCCTAGCCAGATTGGTCGAGGGGGAGAGATCAGACTAAGACGGGTACCCTGGTCCTCCAGGTTGGGGGTTGGTCGCAAGGCTAACAACCTTGCACCGTAAAAAGGAAGATGTTTTGAAACCTCAATCAGAGCCTCGGACAGATGGACCTAACAGAGGACCGAATGGAAGAGGAGAATTGAGGAGACCATGGACCAAATATGGACCGGAAAGCCATAGAAGAAGAAGAAGTTCCTTAAGTTGGTAACAAAATGCGAAGTTTTGTTTCTGTTGTTCTGAATAAACAGAATGAAATCCCAAATTAACGTTTTTCACTTTAAAGTTTCCCCTCATTTAAAATCCAAGTTCTACAGTCTTAACCATATTAATCAAGGTCACCATTTTCTTGTAGTTACTGTTTCAATCCACGAAACACGACAACACCAACTTACTTTAGATTTGAGTTGTCTGCATCTTTGCATAACGGTCCCTTGTCATCTTCTTTCTTGTGTCCCTCAAGCAAGGAATCAAACAAGTCATCTGCAGCATCCAGTTGGCTTTCAGCAGTTACTGTTCTTTTGCTGGGGTTGGTGATAAACATTTCATCGTCGCTCTGCGCCTCAAGATCCTCATATATAGTGTCCGCCCTTTGGCAGGCTAACTTGCGGTTCCGAAAGTTGTACCTGCATGCCGCACAGAATGCAACTATCAATCCAAATATGGTTTTTACTTTATAGTACTGTTTCAACCGAGTACTTTATAAATGTAAGAGTTATACTGGCTCAAAACAGACAAAATGTGAATTGCCGATAACTTTTACTTCACAGATCAACGCCAAATTTCACTGAAATCCAATGTCGAGCATTGGCAAAGCTATTCGTCGTGTTCACTTACTGTGCTCTATGGAAAGACAACATAAAACATTTAAACTGCAATCAGCCAAAAGTGGAGGGTCCTTAACGACGATCATACGTTTCATGTTAACAACGTTTAATTAAAAGTATAACTACCATCATATACACATGTAATCATGACAACTCATAATAAAGACAATACATACAGAAATTAAAGCTAAATTTAAAAAGTACTCAGAAATTTAGAAATAACTTCTTCTAATTCCGGTTTAACAATGTTTATACATTTTCCGGTACCCTTTTACGGGTCCCAACTTTCTGTTGGCTTGATCTATGGACATTCAGTAGGACTCCTTGGACAAGGGATCGGCCCGTCGCCAGGCCTCTACCTGTACACAGGACAGCACAACACAGGAAAACACGAACACAAACAAACATCCATGGCTTGAGAGGGATTCGAACCCACGGTCCCAGCGACCAAGCGGCACAAGGCTCACGCCTCAGACCGCGCGGCCACTGCGGACCAGAAATAACTTAACTCATAAAATTATACCGACATGGAATTCCGCATCAAATGATAACCCGAGAAATTGTCAGTACCTACCTTTGAAGATTAGTTACACTCTTACTCTCCTGTTCTCCCTGCTCTGCATTCACTGGCAATGTAGAATCAGATTCTCCGACAATGACCGGTTCTCCCCACGGTACGCATCTGTGACT
>NW_019059822.1:1128882-1162578 GCF_000696155.1 Zootermopsis nevadensis
ACATTTCAACTTTTAAGTATAAAATCCATTATACTGTTCGCAGATATTATCTCCTGTTGCAAACTTACAAGGAGAGGTAAGAATTACATTAAGACTTGACTCAATCTCATACAGGGAAGAGAGATTTGCCGATATATATAACACGCAACGCAATGCCAGGCCATCATACGCTACAAATGATCTGAAATGACTTACAAACCAACTGTTTGTGCAAAGAAAGAGCACACAATCCACACAAAAGATCACAAAGCTCGAATCTAATCCCCTTCAATCGCAACAAAATCCACGCATATGAAATAAATTTTATTCAATTATCACAGGTTACATGATATAATGAAATAGCTTGAAAACCATATTCCACTAGCAATCAACTCACCTCGATCAGACGTACCGCCTGCTCCTTAATGCTCGTCTTGAAATACGTGATATAAGTGTGGATGTCCATTTTGCGTGGAGGAATGTAAAATGGCAGTCTTAAGCGCGCCCTCTTCGCCTTGCGAGCTTTCAGAGTCCGTCCATAATTGCTCCTATCACAGTCGAAGGCATTAATGTTTCTTTCTCGGTCCTCTGAAACTTTTTTTTTGGTGTCCCTACTATTGTTACAATTTTCCTTGGATTTGGCTTCGTTTGATGGCGAGTAACTCGATGAAGAAGGCACATTATCTACAGAACTACAACCGGGCGTCATTTTTTCCATATCCTCGGTTTGTTCCTTTAAGGCATCAAAATTATTCTCTTCACAGCAGTCTTCATTAATTTCAGATATGTCATTAATTTTCTCTTTGACGTCATTTTTCCGATCATTTGACATTCTTAAACTGTGCTGCATCCTCCTAACTAGGAATGACTCCTGAGAGTTGGACACAGGTGACACAAGCGCATCCTGATCAGAATGTTTTGACGACTTAACAGGGACTGTCGAAGACGATGTAGTACCCTGTTCACGGTGCTCAACAGATTTTCTTGAAGACAAGGTAAGTTTAGGAACGTCACTACTTGTCATGACGCTATTCCTATGAGGGGCTTCAGACTTTAATACCTCCGTTACACGTTCAGTTTGTGGTACTGTTTGAAGTTCATCCTGCTCTTTATCAGACAGTCTCGAGAGTGGGGAACTAGATGAATTTAACCTTGACAAATTATTTTTGGGATTCAGTTTCTTAAACTCTTTCATCTCCACATCTGGACTTGATCTCATGTGCCGCCTCACTGATGGCTGTGCAACACACCTGATTGGAGAATGAGAATCCTCAAATTTTGAATCAACCTGCTGATTTTGTGAAACGTCGACTGGGTTCGACTCAGAACATGACGGCACTGATGCAGAACCTGAATTTACAGTAGTCTGATCCTGAGACATGTCGCCTTCGCAGAAACGGAAAAGAGGAAGAA
Organism: Zootermopsis nevadensis; assembly: GCF_000696155.1. The sequence continues at coordinate 1,130,275 of NW_019059822.1, forward strand.
CAGTAGCTGTCGTGCGCTGACTAGGTGCCACCGAAGCCAATGGTGTAGTGCGCAGTTGGGGTAATACGGCTGCGATGGTAGGTTTTTTCTCTTCTTCACTTGTCTTGTCTTCTCCTTTACAGGTGGGAGACCGAACAACAATATCAGGGCTTTCCTCTGATCCAGATGATGATTCAGTTCTTGACGATACCTGAAACCCGCAACATGACCTTAGCAATAAATACAAACTCAATTGTAACCATTTCCTTCTAAAACTGAAATAAAAACAAAACAAAGTGCTATAAGTAAGAAACAAATAAGAATAAAACAGACAATGCTGGTTTGTCTATTGTATATTGCAGCCTCAAAACCACAGCCTGTTATTAAAGTTTGTGTAATATTATGGAACTGAAGTCACCTGATCGAACTGCAGGGCTCGTCTTGCTTGCTTTTGGCGGTCCTGTTCTTCAGCCTTTGCAGTGTCTTGAGATATCTTGACCACTGTCCACAGACTACGTTTATCATCTAAAGTCATGCCATCTTCCAGCATTCCTAGGTCTGCACATGATGCCAATAAACAGAAACTTGTCAGTGTATCACAAAAACAGTTACAAAATCTCGAGTTGACAACAGACATGAGAAAGCAGCATAACTACAAGCAATGCACATCTGATTAAGGGGCCAAATGTTAACTCAACAAACAGAAAGTGCATAAAGAATTTAAAATACAGCAGATGCAGTAATTTTCAAAAAATATAACTTTATATTTCTCTTTAAACTATATTTCTCAATACAAACATTTCCTCAAAATCTCTGTTGATATCATGTCAGAAAAAGCTCAACAATAATTCCTAAAAACTATAACACCACTTTATACACGTTGTACCCTTTCACAACACAAACCTTCAAGGTGCTGGCTAATGGCCTCTTCTGACTCCTCCGAGTTACTGTTCTCACTCATACTGTGTCAATATTTGTTGAAACTTAAAAGAACAAACAATTGCTGTCAGAGCTCATGAAGGATGGCTCCATGTTTTGGTTCTCTACATGTGAAAGAAATATCTGTCATATCATTTGAAAACACTACTACTTAATAGATCACTGAAGTTAAGCAACGTTGTGTGTAATCAATACTTGAATTAGTAATGAGCAGTGAGACTTATGAGCTAGTCATGAGTCAGGATTGATCAGTCAGTAAAGTGAATGGCTTTGAATTGGTTAACCAATATTCCATTCTGAGGTTAAAGTGGCAAAAGCATGCAACTGACCACTTTCATCACTCTAGAATGCATAGCTAACCTCTACTCGTACTAACAGTTCAATGGTTTGTGCCGAATAAAGAGACTGTGTCAAAAAGGTGGTTAATTTGTTATGACAAATTGTGTTGTAATACTGAACAAAGATATGGTGTTTAGTTAGTTCATTGTGAAATAAATTTTGAAAGTAGTTTTTGGATATAAAGTAACACACTGATGACTTCAGGGATGTTCTAAAAGCATAATCCAGTTCCACATGAAAGTGGAATCCTCATCCAATAGCATTTGTTACTGCAGATCTCTCATGCAAACACTACCACCACATTTCATCCCAATATTTAACTTTGTACATAACAATTCTTCTGAACCATTAATGCATGATAATGATGGGAAACTGACAAATGTGTGTAAATAAATGAACGTAGTTTATACGGATGGAGATTTACATTATTTGTACGTCACATCCTACCCTTCATACTAAAATTTTGCCATTTGTGTAAGTCACGTGAAATATTTGTCTAAATCCCCCCCCAACCGTTGTGCAACCAAATATGTAGAATTACGCCGACGTGAACGAGTGAGCAACTTGAACTGGATGGAAGTTAACACCTAATAATATGAAAATCGCGTATGACAGCATTTCAATTCTTGATTCGAACTCTTGCGATTCCTAAAACTCACAGTGCTCAACTTTGGTGTCGTGAATTAAACCTTAATAAATATCACATTCAGAAGACCATCTGTACACAGCACAGCCAAATTCTTGAATTCCACATACAAATAGCTTGACAACCTTATGTTATTGTAAATAATAACAATAAACCACTGAGACGACAATACAGAATGTCACTTCGCCAACTAGAACAAATTCTCTTCTCTACCGTACCCATAGATAACCTACAGTCGGTACGTCGTGGGCAATTCATTATGTACAATTTCCCCGAGCAGACGTTGCCAACTTAAAATTATTTGGGATACAAGAGGGAGGCCACATTAAAAGATTTTCAAGTCCTGCTACGTTTATTTAGCTGGGAAATTCTAACCACAAAGTTTTGCATAATATATGTAAGATCTTTTAGACATCTTAATTTGCATATTCTTAAATGGGATTTTTATCGCCCATTGCAATCTTAACAAGTCTCGGACTAAGCTACAATGCACAAATATTGACAGTGGAACCACGGTTCCGGAGAATAGGGTGAAGTGCGATGCGCCTTTATTTGTATAAATAAATGTTTGTAGAACCATCTTAATAAAGTATGGAACTATACATGCATATTACTATTCATCTTTATGGCATGGTGACTACATTAGTTCCGTTACTTTGTCCTTACTTATTGTCCAGCAACAATAAATTAACATTAGGTTACTTCCCTGTGCATCTACTAATATACAAATCTTGTTATCAAGTACTAGTTTTTTCTTCTGAGCCCTTGTTTTCACCTCATGCATCTTATTTAACTCGAGTTCGTGATTTGCTGGGGGGCCTTCCTAATGGCATACTGTACAGTGAAAATGGAAAGTGATGGTAACGGAGTTATCTCCTTATTTTAGATAATTCTGAATAGGAAATACAACACAGAAATGCTTATCTATATGGACTTACTATGGGTTTCATTTAAGCATACTTTAAGTAGCCAAACAATACCTCTTACATATTTCCTTGGAGTCTACAAAACAGCTTATGTGCTGCTTAAGTTTGTGTTCTCGATAAGTGAACAACCCAAAAAAAATGGTGTGGCTGGATGGCAAGCAAACATTGGTTTCTGTCATGGCACAGAATATGATGACCAATTCCCATTAGCTGGAAATTGGAAATAAGCTAATTTTTGTATAGACCTTTTTATCTATACTCATGAGTGGCATGTAAGATGGGCTATTGGTAAATTTACACGTTTATAAATAACTTCAAAAGCAAAACTGCAAGTACAGTTAGAATAAAGCTACAGGTAGAAAAAATTGGTTGTTTGGGAATCGCTTGTTATTACAATGTGCCATAAATAACCTTCATTCCATGATCTGTTGCTCTTACATTGTAGTGTTTCCAGCCTGCATTTTACCACCAGTCTTCATTAAGCCTGTTCATAAGAGGTTACACTGCATACACAATCACTTTTAAAAAAAAAATTACCAATTAATGTGTGTCTCATCTTAAAATGTGTCTTCTTGAACACACATTTTAAAAGTCGAGTGTAAAATTCAATCTTATGATGGACGTTAATCAAGTCATAAAGTGAAGCTTCATATAAACACACCGTCACATTATATACAGGATGGGTGGGAAGTAAGGAGGCATTGAGAAATGGTTATAACCTCTATATTTCCAATGTATAGCGATTATTTAATGCCTACTTACTTCCCGCACACCCTGTATAATGAACCATTACTGGCCTCCCACTTCATACACTCGGCCTGTCGCGGTTTGTACTTACATCGTGAACAAACACTTTTTATTTATAAAGAAAATACAAACACATTTAAAACAAACAGTGTCAATATAAACACAAGAAATAAAATTTAAGTCTGGACAGACTCAGGGTGCATGTAAATAAGGAAACACCAAGTAGAACTTTGTTATATTTACTACACATCATCTACAAAATTTGCACCCCTATACAGATGGTTCTCTCTGACAGGAGCGCCACGACAAATGCACCCCGGATTCATGAAAGGCGGGGGGGAAATGTATCGTCAGTAATGGCAATGAATGTTCATTCACAAAAATGCTTGCTATATGAAACAGCAAGTAGCAGTTCCCGCATGATGCAAAGGATCGATAACGGCTCAATTACGCCAGATCAACTAACGAGAGCTGCTTGAACTGGAACGACTGTACCGACGTCTTCGTGCCGGACTACGAGAACGGGACCTCGTACGTGGGCGACGCCGTGGAGGCGGAGATCTTCTTCTTGGTGGCGGTGGGGAGCGACGACGGTATCTGTAAAGTTAAATAATATGATGCCGTCCATTCACTGACAAAAATTAATATATAAATTGACTTATACAAAAATAAATTATTAGACGTCATAAGGTGATAACAGTAGTGACCCTCACCGAGGTGGAGAACGTCCCCAACGAGGAGGCGGTCTTCGAAGAGGCACGGGTGGACTGCGACGAGGTGGCACGGGCCTCGGTTTAGGAAGAAGTACCGGTGCTGCAGTTATTTCCTGCCCATCAATCTGCCCTGTAAACAAAATTTGTCAGCATAAAATTGAGGCACTCCTCACGCACACACTGGACTCGGTGTCCTTAGATCAACAGCAGTACACTCTATGCAATGATTTAATATTTTATGCGAACAACAGAATAAAGCTCAAAATGACTGTTTCAGACTGTTCTGACCACCGATGACAGCCATATTACTGAAAGGGGAATCTTTTTGTTTTAAATAACTATTTTATGTGGTGGCTATATACATTCACGGCTCCATTCCTTGCCAAAATAAGAATATGAAAACTATTGGTACTTGTTGGTTATCGGGACACAAAACGGGGAGTCGAATATCTGGAGTTGGATTGGCATGGAAAACTGTGCATGCATATCAGTATACCCTTATATTCGGTTGTTTAACGGTGATATTTTTAAAACGATTCTAAAATCTGTAAGCGAATTTTGGCCTCCGGAGACAGGCAGTAACAACAATTAACATCTCATGCATATTAAAATAAAATATAATAATTTGTCATTTATTGAAATAAAATATAATAACTTTCAAGTATATGTCATTTATCCACACATTAACCTAATCTAACATAACTTAAGCTAACCTAACCTATTTTTATAGCGATGTGTCCCGATAACCCACAAGTACCAAACTATTAAATTTGCATTTGTCATTGGGTTTAAGAAAATCATTATGCTGACAAATACTAATGCGGTGGAGAATTACATTCACTGCCGACAGCGGCCCATACCTCCATCCATGTGTTTCATGGCATTTTCCGCTTCATTCGGAGTTTCAAATTCAATGTAAGCAAAACCTCTGCCAGTATGGGTGTGCAGTCTGTCTTGTGGGAAATCCACGCTCTTCACTGTGCCATATGTTGAAAATATTTCTAGAATGTGATCCCTTGTCACATTGCGCGTGAGGCGCCCCACGTGAATCTTCGTGGGACGCGGAGTGGGTGAACGTTCCTTACGTTTCCGACGAGGCGAGGCAGACCTGAGATGGCAAAGAGATAAATTCAATTATTCAACCTCCATCTTCCTTGTGCTGTGACAATACAGTGATGTACCCGATATTTGGGAGTACTATCCGGTACTGAATTCCAAATATATATATATATATATATATAAATATATCAGATTACTTTCAACTTACATGTCTCTTACAGGACACCAAAACATAACCACACTTATAATAATTCCTACCTGGACCGTCCTTTGGGTTTCGGTTTCTCTGGTTTCTTTTTCTTGTCTTCCTTTTCTTTGATTTTCTTCTGCTCCGCACTTCTGCTCCGACTGCGACTCCCGCTGGTGGGCCTGAAATTCAGGACCTTGTGTAACAGTGACAACTAACATCACTGAGATAAAATAGAAGTTGCACAACTACTGTATATTCCTTTTTCTGTGCATTCTTCACAGGAATGTCCTTGCTTTGCCTTTGTTCCGATATTTAACTACAAACACGATGCCATATACATGGAATACAAGTCATACCTTCGCTTGGCTTGAGCCCTTGCACCCGAACTTGTACTGGAAGTGCCCGAACTGCTAGAAGATGAACTGGAATGTGATGTGGATCCAGAACTTGAACTGTGCGATGAACTTGACCCGCTCGACGAACGTGAGCTGCTGTCGGATGAACTGTAAATTATTTGCAGATTCAAAACGGAAACTACTTTCTTCAGATAAAAATAAAACCATTCTGCCACTTGTTTTGTATGGGTATAAAAAATGATCATGAGCCAGGGGTAGCACAGTCAGTATAGTGACTCGCTGCAGGTTCGATGACCGGGGTTTGATCCCTGGTGGGGGCAGAGGACGTTTTCTCTAGCCTCTGTGTCCAGACTGGCTCTGGGGCCACTGGGTACCGAGATTCTTTCCCGGGGGTAAAGCCTGGTGGCAGAATGCTCTTGTATTGCATACACATTGGGATTGAGTCCCTATTGGGCATTAATGAACTTCTACACCGTAAATTAAGATAGAAAGGTACACGAACAAACCTCCGACTACTGCTGCCACTGCCACTTGATGTAGACGCACTTCTCTTCTTTTTCTCCCTACCTCTCTCCTTCTTGTTCTCTTTATCTGAGGCGTCCGAATCGGAGTCACTCTTAGCATTGCTGTTTTCGCGGCGATTGCGAGCCCTGAAATTCACAATTTAATTTATTTTACAAGATTACGAATATACAAAAAAGAATGTATATGTTGGCGCATAATAGTAAGTAATTTCATACAAAATAAGAAAACAATACCCACATCTTTTTCTTCACGTCCGCTTCGGACGGCATGAGAACCGGAAATAATAAACACAACGTTAATCAACTAACACGCCGTAATAATTCCAGCAATATTATAAAACACTTGCTCAAAGTTTCGATCGTTGCGATAAAGCCACTATAATTATATTGGTTTTAAGGTACATAAGCCAAATACAAATATAAGATTATTAGATAAATAAAACTGTAACAATAGAGATGCGCCAATTTTAAACGTTACACATGACTCTCAAAACTGGCTAATTAGCCACTGAGTATAGCACTGTCAAACTTTGAACAAATAAAGAGTGATTTGTCAAAACCAGTCCCTAAGATGACAAAAATGAATTCTTATGGCTAAATAAAACAACAAAAAATTTATAACAAACAGGCCAACATGAATTCGGTATTAAAATGTAATTTTAAAAAGAGACATTACCAATACCAACATCACATGAAATTGCTTGCAGTTGTGAGGTAAAATTATGTCATTACCTGTCCCCTTCAGCGCATCTCTAATATAACCTAACCTAACAAAACCTGACGTTTTGGCAATTGATTCCCCTTTGGACACATTTAATAACCACAGAATAGCTTGAAGGGAATACATGGAATCTTGTTTCAGTGGGTCATGCGATGGATGTGATAACTCTGTATCTTAATATTAATGGATATATAATATTTTTAAGATGGAAGCACCCACAAGACATAATGGGGGACTTAGATTTTTCATATTCATAAATTAAATATAATGTACCAATCTCTGTAAATGGGTCAAGCAGTTCCAGCACTATCAGCACAAATACTACCAGTGGACCTGATCCTGTATGAATTCAGTCAAAACACTCTCACAAACTGTTTACCTAAAAAAATACAAGTTGTATTTTACCATTTCTGCTCCAGTCTTCGAAGTGTCTATGTTTGTAATTACACAGTGGCATATAGGATTTACATGAGAACATCAGGACATGGAGGTAAAAACAGTGTGGTTCCACCATCTTGTTTCTGGAACATCAAAAGGAATTCTATAGGTGCCATTTTCCAGTTTATTCTGCATTCATCACCTGACATCCAGTAATACACAAAACCGCACGTGTTGCTTACACTATACAGAAAAAAAGGAATGTTGAGGATTAAACACACAGATCTCTTTGTCTATATAAGAACTGTCTGAATGTATTTAATTTTCACATATCATAAGAAATAAGCATATTTTAGCATTACACACAAGTTTTACAAATTAAAATGTAAAATTATCTTTAGAGGTCATAATTTTATTTACAATTGGAAAGAACGTTCCTTTATTGAACAACATGGACTTTGAGAAAATGACAGACACTCTATCAATATTTTTACAATTTCCTGCTGGTCTGTACCATCAACTGTACCAGCCACCAATCTGGTTATTCTTAAGCAACCTAATTTGTTATTTAATAAATTATACACCACATTCAAATTCTGGCAAGCTCCTCCAAAATAATTTCTATCCTGTTTAAGTTTGTACTTATAACAGATTCACTCAGATTTTGGCCACGGAAGGGACAGATAAAAATTGAACGTAAGATTACAAGAACAAAAGCCGACACAGGAACAATAATGCAAGATATTTCACTGTATGATAAAAACACACATACATATGCAGTACTTTGTTTCTGGTGTCCACATACAACTTGTCATTTTTGGTATTATGTGGATAGTAACATACCAAGGACAGTTTTAGATACAAAAATGAGTCAAGATAATAAACACAAAGATAAAGAATGAGTGGCATGACCAGGTTACAGAGGAAAAGGAAGAATAGGACTGTCCTGAAGAAGGATAAGTAATGAGAAATTTGAAAACAGTGGATATATAACTTTGTAAAGTGAAGACCCACAACAGCGGAAATGTTCGTGCAACATGATAATGTAAGAACCTCTGGGAAATGAACTTCTCAGTTTTAAACAGACTTATGAGAATAACAAATATAGTTTCAAAGTATCTTTTGTACAGGCACGAGGAAAAGTTCTGAAGACCCCTATTTCAAACAGAAGCTGGATATTCTAAAAAGGACGATAATAAAATGCAGTACAATTGTTTCTCTGACTGAAAAAACTTTAATGTATGTTACAAACCACTTTTGCTTAATGTGCACATAAAGGAAATTAGCTTGAAATCCTTGACATAGTTTCAATTCTGAACAACTTTAGATTTTTTATAAATTACTAAATTAAATATTATGAATATGAGGGACAAGGCTAAAAAAAATTTGTAGCAATAAGTCAGAAATCCAGATGTGGCAGGTACAGCAAATCACTCTCAGCATTACAAGACTTATATAAAAAAAGCTGCTGTTAATACTGACATACCATGTGTTTAACCCAGAAGAATTAATTAAAATAACAAATCCTTACAGTAACACATTTGTCCAATATTGCAACACCCCAGCTGGAGATCTTACACATCACGATCACAATCATCACACTTTGTTATCACGACTGTTGCCTGACTGAAACCACACAGGCACCATACAATTCATTGCAGCCAAGCTTCTGTATGTATCAAATACAAATCGATGCACTACAAAACTCATCAGTGGTTACAGAACTACACACAGTCCAAATTACAACAAAACCACCCGAATCAGAACGCGACAAAGTTCAACATTCGGTCTTCAGCACTTTGGGTAGAGAGAAACTGAGGATGGGGACAGACAGATATAGGATGGGCTTGGTTATCTGCTGACTCACATAAAGCAGAATTGTTTTTGGAAAAAGACAATGATCACTATTTTGTTTCAATAATAAATTACATCAGTACCAAGGTAAGAGAAACTAATCTTCATCGCGCTGTATCTAAAAGTGCTGAAGTAATATATTATTATTATTAGTTTCAAACTTCATTAACTGTCAAGAGATGGCACATAAGGTTCTTGGCTATTCCTAAGGAACACCAAATAAATCCAATGTTTCTAACTGAAATATCTCAAGTATAATACAGAAGGGGTTAATATCAAGACACTGATGCTTGTTTATGATATCTGAATTTGGCATCTGACATCCTGACAATATATTTATTATATGAAGTTGATATGAATTCTTCCACTGCACACCCATTTTAATTAATAAAATTACCAGAAACATTAAGATGGCAGAGCACCCTTGAGTTGCATCACAATTTCATTAAAAAAAACTCCATTATGATGCCTGTGATTAGCGGAAGTACTCCACCTCGCTACAACTACCAGGTCTCTGTAAATGTAACCCAATAATTCCAAAAATAAAGAAACTTTATTGTAAATTAACTTCTATGTGGGAATCACGTTTTGGCATCAAAATATCTTACACGAGTTCAGACATCGCTCGTACCATGTGTAATTCTGTAGCCAGTGAATATATATTTATCGCTACGCTGTCTATATTACAAGGTGAGTCGATGGACACTCTAGAAACCTGTTTACTTGGCTCTATCGGAGTGTTTTAAGGTTGTCAGTACTGTTTCAAAGTTGTGTCTAGAGATGCAACAGGGTCACACATGAAAATAATGGGAACACAGAATGGATAACTTAAAACTTGTCAGGTTGCGTTCACATACGCATGTACAGCTCACTACACAATAATAATGCATCTCTGAGATCTGTGATTAAATGATAAATCTTGATTCAAAAAAACATCTGCATAAAATGGTTCCATGATATAAATATCTAAACATTAAGAGTGATCTTCAGAAATTTCAGCAAAATGATTAAAACTAAACATTTTAAGGCCTGATGTTTGGTGTATCATCAGAAAATGTCTGCTCCCTACTCTGTAAATTCCTGCTAAGGCCATTCCTACAAAATATAAATTAAATTTATCCTCACAAAGGGGAGACTGTCTTATACATTTTTTTTTACATATTCATAAAACAGCTTTTTCAAGCTTAAAAGTGTAAGAAATTTTATTTTTTAAAGTTTAATATTCTATGCGAATAGTCAAAAATTTCAGTAAAAGGTATATGACGTTTGCACTCAATTTCATACTTAAGAACTCTGCATCCCTAAAAGATAAAAGTTTACGCTAAAACTGTACAAGCTCTATCTGGTTTCCATATTAAGGAAGCAATAAGTGTAATCTCTGTCTTGGTTATGAGCTAAGCAGAGTTAACGCGATGTGAACGCAGCCTTCAAAGACGAAGCAAAAGTCACTACAGTATTTCAAAATGGAACATGTCTGCAGAAACGATTATTTTTACATGGACTAAATAAAAATTTCATCCATAATAATTATCTCACTGACCACACGGGATCAGTCCTGTGCAAAGCTATCCGAGATACGACGTTCTACATTTGAGAAGTCTTTCGGCGAGTCTTTGACTCATACCAACCACAGTTTTCATACAATTAAAAATAAATTGCATGTTACATTTTGAAACATGACTGAAGTTTTAGGTGATAGAAGCCGTAGGAGAATAGGGAGGCACGCATGGAGCTTTGAGCACAGACAAACTCTCCCTCAGACTGTTGCAGCACGCAGCAGCAGCAGTGGCAAAAACAAATGAACAACAAACAACTTCACAAATATCACAGTAAACTTTTGCACTTTTGCTGGGGGTGGTGTAAAGGAGAGAGTTGCTAAATCTCCTTAATAAAAATGATGAATGCTTTTCGTTCCTTCACACCACCTCCGAGAAGGACCTGGACCTCTTGCATATTTATTATTTTTCTCTCCATAAGGACGGCCCTCATATCAGACTTGTGTTGGTTCGTATCTCTGATCCTGAAACAAACCATCGTTCATCATAACAGGGCTCATACACTGTCAAATATACATTCACACTGAGAAATTTGACTGCATACATGTTGCCTTGTTTCCTGGTAACAGCAGTCCACAAGATACTTTGGATGATTGAAATGTGATAGCCCTTTAATGAGACAGAAAAGTACATATGAGGACATCAAGCAAGATCTGAAACACTATAAGAAAATTCATAACAAAATCCATCATCAGAAAAATTATTCACGAAACCACTGGGGATCCTTAGAACACAGTCCAGGAATCATTACATTAAACATTAACGGTGCCATTCTGTATCCTAAATTACCATACCAGTTAATTTCAAAGGCTCACTTTTGTGAATAAGACAGTTTTCAATGTAAATGAAGCGCTCGACAAACAGAGCCTACCTCAATCCCAATGGCATGACGACTCACTCTGACTTGGCCAATCTTATCGTTGGGGACGGTGACATGGCAGGAGACGGCGGCTCCTGCTTCAGGACCAGCACTGGGGTGGATGACCTCTTATCAGTACCACTTCCAGTGTCTGACACGACCGGCGTGGGTGGTACAATTGCTGGTGACATAGACAGAGCAGGATTTGCCACTGCAATAATATTGCCACCACTCGATGCAATTACCTGCAGTGAACAATATTGTATCATACATGTTGCAGGCATGACGGCAGTCCACAAGCGCAGTTGCGAAGACCAACATTGAACAAGCAATGAACACATCAATCAGATCAGTAGTTTCCCCATTTACCTGAACTTTGTTCTCATTGTTATACGAGTCGCAATATGAATTATCGCTCCCAGTGCTGGAATCCTTGTTTTGATTTGCCACCAACTCCTTTACCACTCGCAATCCCTCGTCCAGTAGCGTGTCCTGTACCAACTGTAACACGAGTCTCTGTAAGCCACATCGCACATCGAACTGCCCGCATACCTGCTAGCAGTAAAAGAGCTAGTGACTCATTTTTTGTGCCTGAAATCACTTATAACTGATGAATTTATATTACCATCATGCTAAAAGATAACAAGAATTAGAGTGGCATTTTTCGATAACTGGACTTACAATCTTCACAAACAACTTTTTAAATTCACTGCCACTAACTTGGATTCTGTCCAGTCCTGAGGAAAATATTTTGGAGCACTGTACCTCCACCGTTCCCCATTACAGCTAAAAGAATATAGATAAGCAAACAAACAACTATTAACACTATAAAAAAGACACTACTGCCACACGTGTTTCAACCTCAAGAGGTCATCATCAGGGAAATCAATTAATTTAATTAAATGGCTCAAACTTGATTTAGAAAATAAATAATGAATAGGACATTTGACGAAAAGTATTTTAAGCGACACTACACCAGATGTTGTTATTCACAGGAATAGACTCTGCACTTAGCTATTTATCTGGTGGTCCGGTGGCCCTAGCTGGTCTGCGGTGAGCTGTAGTTGCGTCGTCCGTACCTGTGAACTCCAGAACAGTGATTTCCCTGATGCCACTGATGATGACCCCTTGAGGTCGAAACGCGCATGGCAATAGCGTCTTTTTTATAGTGTTAATAGTTGTTTGTTTGCTTATTTATATTCTAATACACTACAGAGTATGCAAAGTTTTAAGATTACAGCTAAAAGAGTTTGTTGCAAGATTATTCCTTTTCTCTCACTGTGTCTCATGACGCCTATGTGACAGCACTTGTTTTTTCTCTCCCTCTATCTCTCTCACTCACTCACTCATGACCTGTTCTCATTCACCTAATAATAACAATTCCCTTTAATTACACTGCAAATCAGCCATATCTTGATGAACACAAAAAATACTGAAGGAGGGTTAAAATCTAGTTTAGGTCACAAAAAACATTTACTACATCTCCATTTACAATATATTTTAAACATGTTATAAAAAAGTGGAAGTCAAAAAACACTACATGTTTCACAAGATGACAACCTCTTCCAAACAATAAAGTTGGCAACACACAACTTTACACAAAAAATTAAAAAGCTCTTGTACATTATAATTCTGCATACAAAGAAAACAAGACGGATGAATAATTCAAAACACATGGCAAATACAGCAGTAAAAAGCAAATACTGAAATTTCAGGTATGCCAACTCTTCAGGATTAAATTTTTCAAAGTCAGAACAATATGAATTCTGATAACTTTATTATCATACTGGGGAATTCCACTACTTTAAGGTCTGCTCAAAGTTCTGGTATTTTTATTCACAATTATCAAAGCAAGGAAAAAAAAATCTTCAGTTACCAAATTTGGTGCAAACAAGGCGTACATCATTTCATTAAACAAATCAGTCTGTATCTAAGGGCTTTATAAATTCATACACCTATACAGTAGCAGGTAGCGAAACGTAAATTTCTATTTATGACAATCAAGACTGACTTTAGGGATAAGCTTGTTGGGTATCAGTTGGCAATCCTGTAAACATACTTCTATGTCTGAAAAGGAAAATACTTTTGAAAATAAATTACATGAGAATTCAACAAAAACACTTCAGAATTTTTCATTTTGAAAGTAGAATTCTAATCTGCTTACAGTCTAGAAGAAACGAGAAGAACAACCGTGGTCAGGTGCAAAGTACGACCCCATTCCACGAAGCACAACCTGTAAGAGTCAGAGTCCTCCACCAATTAGCATGCACACCAGCAACCAGTATGTACTCCTGTGCTGATTCAGCATGAAACGGTGTGTGGTAACCGTCTGCAGCCAAAGTTAACAACGTACACTTCCCTTCGGCCCAGTGGGCTGGACAAATTAATAAAAACTAAATATAGAATTTTTGTGGGTAAAGACCTTTTCTGAAAATTATTCACAAGAAATACCTGATTCTAGCTTGGAAGGTCATGCAGTCCCTCCTCCCCTCAGGCCTATTCTGTACCATTTTTCTTCTAATTGTGCCTGCACAGATGGGAAATGTAAGCCTTAATGACGTGGCTGACATGGGCTAGATGGAGGCGATTAATAACGAATTTTATCTGGTCAATTCTGCTGTGTTCCAGGACATGGAGTATCATTGAACCATGAAAGTAAGACTTTTTAGTTTTAATTTTTCAGTGTTAGCCAGGCTAACACTGCTAACACGAATGCTCTACCCCTGGACTGAAGGAGATTCAGAATTTAATTTTTGGAAAAGCTGAACAGCTGTGCAGTAAATGTATCGGTTAATCGACTTAAAGGAAATTATTTTGTTCTGACAAGGCTTGTGAAAGTTTCTACAATTCTATAGTTCCGTCTGGAAAGGAAACAGTAAGACAGACAGACAAGTGAAAAGTAAGCTATGACACTACATAGCGCTGTGTTGCCAACGGGCCGACGGTAGTAACATGCAAGGGAACTACTGTACTTACTCATCAGACTGCTATATCATCAAATCAGAAATGCTGTAACACTGCTTTGGGACATTTATTACGCAGCTGGTCCTCGACTATGAGCATTAGTTACGCAGACAAATAAACACAATATTACAACAGAAACGTGGGCATGTGATATTTTAAAATAGACCATGGCCAATTTCTAATGCACCCATCATTCATAATTATCCTCCAATCCAATTTGAAGGACACGAGATGCAAGAAGTATTTAAGATGAATGAAGCTGTACTTGCGAAACGCTGTCAAACGACACTGTAGGCACCATTTTTCCGACAACGCCGCGCGGCACGAGTCGAGTCAAAACCCTCGCGACAGCTCTGCATATACACGCAGCTACTTGAGAATGATCAGTTACTATAGTCAGAAGCCAACTGTTTGCTGGGTGACCCCCCACCCCAATCAGCGACTCCCTTCCGGCAGCGCCCTGCTGTCTCGGAACCACCGGCAGGCCCACCTGGCTCCGTGGTCCATGCCTCATGGTGCTGCTGCAAATACACATGACATCACTGCACACACCTGAAACTTCAACACACAGCAGAACATCATCACAATGAAACAATATTGAATAAATGAAAGGAAGTTGAATATTAAGTGAAGACGAAACTAGATCAACATGATATTATCCACCTTTTGGCGAAGGATAAATATCATTCAGAAGGGTGACTTTGTCTCCATCTTCAGATACTTCATGTAGAGAGAAAAGGGTACCATCTCTGTGTGGTACATTAGATAAAGTTAGGTTAGGTTATCATAAGACTGTAACACCAGAGAATATTCAATTACCAGCATGTTACATTTCTTTTAAGCTTCAAAGGATAACATGGATAAAATCTCTGGCTTCATCCATAAATCTACCAAGCATTCACCACGATCAGAATTTAAATTTTTTCACGATGATTAATTAAGATACTCTGTTTTGTACTTTATATTGAATTTTTCTGATTTAATCATATTCCACAATGAAAGTGTGAGGCTTTGTTAACACTGATAATTCCATACAAAGAAGAAAGTAACTGTAACCCAGTTCTATTACGATGAAATGATGAACTATGTGTTTATGTATTGCTCTGGACAATAAATTAAAACTGTTTCATCATAAAATTTAAAACTAGTGTTTATAATATTAATTATCATATTTTGACACATATATCCCCCACATGATAATCTGATGATAGGTACTCATAGCAGGATACTGCACGATTGGCCAATTTCCTGGCTTTTGCGCAAATGATGAAACATAATTAATTGTGAACCACTGAAATTTGGTAAATCTCCCATACACATTTTCAATTTAGTATTGAAACTGATAAAATCTGTACAAAGTGTTTAATATTTTGCAATGGACTACGAGGGTATGAATTTCTGTACCCCAAGACAGACACAGAAAAACTATGGGAAGATGTTAAGTTTTTTTAAAACTAGTAGACACTAAGAAAGCAGAACTTTGTTTCTGAAGGTTTTACAAACATTTTATGTTTCGTGTATAATTTTTCAGCTCCATACCCAATGTATTTCTCATTTGACATTTACCTACAGATCAAATCAGCGCATTGTAAAATATTTCAAAATGAACAATTTTTATAATGTTGTGACCAGAGGATCATGTCTCTTTTTCTTATACAGTGTTGTAAAGCAGTTACAGTATTCAACAAACAGATGCTTGTACTTGTATTACCGAAGTACATGTCCAGACTTAGTATTTCTATAGCAGTTCCGAATTTGGTCAATTGTTAGGTTATGTTATGTTAGGTTAGGTTAAGTTATGTTAGGTTAGGTTAAGTTATGTTAGGTTAGGTTATGTTACATTAAGTTATGCAATTTTAGGATTGTACTGATTCTAGTAAATACAAATAAGGTATTAATTCTGCAACAAGTTTAACAGTACAGGACACACACATGTATCTTACAGGGGCTCGAATATGCAATGTTTAGGAAAGAAATTTCTGTACAGAATCTCAGATATGAGATCCTGTCATATCGGTTGACCATGTTACTGCGGATGGTAAAAGACAGACAGCAAGCATACCTCCATCTACCTGAAACTGACAAAGCCATGAAAACAGGAAAGAAAAAGGAAATATAACAGTAAGAACGTCTGGCACGACTCTTGTCTGCAACACAGGTTGCCGCCTTCGGTTACCATCTACATCGGCAAGTTCGTCTTGTCGTCTTCAGCTGCACAATTAGTGTTCTCCTCCTATGGACAATAATATGAAAGACATCAATCAGCAAATCAACAAGCTACATCCCTTTACACGTGTCCTAAATTCCCGAGGGTTATTATTGATGATTTTTAGGTTATGTTTAAATAAAAACAAGACTCATGCAGATGTTATCCTACCTGTTTTGAGATCTTGCAGGGACTACGGCCCTTAATATCTAATGTACCATTCCCTTCAGAAACACCATCACGTGTTGCTGTCGAGTCCCGTGAATCCCCCACTTCCTACAAATGTCATAACAAAAACCACTGGTAAATATTTTATTTTGCGCACATTTCTTAACAAAACATTATGAGCAATAAATATTACAATTGCTATTTATTTATTTATGATTTACTTAATGACATTATCAGTAGTTCAGGCTTTATAGTGTCAAATTACAGGATGATTAATGAATAATGAATTTGAAACGTGAACAGCAGCAGTGTCGGGATGGACTGGGTAAAACAATGAAAATCCTCAGTCAGAATAACCAGTTTTCAGGCTGAAATTTGAACTGAGGACCACTCAAATATGAAGGAGCGCTACAATCTGCCAGGACACTTTGTAATATTAAAGTTCGGAAACAACGAAACAAGTATTACCTGTGACGGAGAGCTGGTATTGCTAAAGGAAAACTGGGAGTCCGTGTCATCCGTGTCGGGCCGCTCCGAGTCAAAGCAAGATGACACTCGTCCTCTCCTGTAATACCTGACACAATATGGAATCGATATAACGATCAGACAAATTATCTCTCAGCCTGAAAGTAGATTATCTTCCTCACATTCAAACAGCTGATTACAGAACTTTAAATCCAAATAACTCTGTATTGCTGTGAAAAAATTTAGAAACTTAACTTTTAACAATTCCCATACTGAAAATTCAGACATCCTGCTCAGAAAATAATTCCAATCTGAACAGTTTTAGTTTCTGATAACAGCTCAATCAGTAAAATCACTGATAAGGCGCACCTGGAAGAAAAGTCCCCGAAGGTTTAAGTAAAGACATTCGCACACCTGGCCGAAGAGTGGGGCTGCTGCTTCATGAGGTCACTTTGTTCCACGAGTAGCTGCGTCTGCTTGCCTTGCAGTAGTTCCAACTGCTGCTGCAGCGTGTGCAGCGCTGGGTAGTCATTCAGGTCTCTCACCTGTTGAGCTGCCGACACCAGTTCTTCCATTCGCTCTCCCAGCGACCTCAGTTCATCCGCGATTTGCTCTAGCCGCTCCTGATACAATACAGGATGTGACATTTGGAAATACGGTGCGGTGCCAAACACTACATCATAACACTTAGTAATGGTCAGTGGGGCAGGGATCAGTAACTGCGTACCATCACGGTGTACAGAGAAACCACACACAAACCTGTCTCCGAAGACGCTGCTGAGGATCCACGTCAAGAAAGTCGCAGGAGGAAGGTGACAAGGAGGGTGGTACTCCCTCCAGCCGCGGCCTCTTACAGCCGCCGTCTTCGCCATTGTTACAGCTGCTGCGCCCTGTCCCAGAATGCGTCCTGAAACATGTCGACAGGCTGCCACCAGGCGGCATTTGTACTGGTCAGTAATTTGATGCCATTATAGATGTTGAGTTTCACTACATAGAAAGGAAATGTGTGAGACTGGACAGCAGCACATTTTAACACAGCAGGTTATGGCGTCCCTCGCTTGTGTTCTCCATGACCACAGTCTGGCTTACATTCACTAACGTTTATTAAGCTTACTACAGGAAACGCTTGGTTCGTACTTAAGTTTAATGGAAAGTTGAAATCAACTCAGTGCTTAATTCTTATTTTTTGTTTCAGAAAACTTATTTCCCACATCCACATGATGGAACAGTACCTGTATGAGATCTTTGCTTCTCACGACAATAAAAATGTCAATGCTGGTCTTCTTAGTTTTGATGCCATGTGGACTCATGGGCAGATACCAACGTTTCGAAGGAACATACCGCATCATCTTGAAGATGGAGGCGGTAAGTTCCTCAAAAACGGTGGTGTACACGATATTACAATGAACAGCACAGTACGTATTTACATATGCTTTGACAATATTAAGAAATATATCTTCGACCACTGATCGCTCATGTTTAAAAATAAAGAAAGAGAGAAAAGCACAATTTAAGAACTAAATTGGTCTGAAATCTACAGATAATAACGGATGTATTACAACTTTTCTTCTCCTTAATATAGCTTCAGAGTTTATTCGGAAGTTCCGAGAGACACTGATATGAAGAAACTTACTTGGAGTGACCCTTTGAGTAGTGATATCCCGAGTCGCGCACCACCTGGCGGGCGAGTGGAAACAACTCGTCGCGTCGCGTAAGAAGAGCTGGCATGAACCTACAAATCTGAGCTGCTGCCTCGTTTACGGACACCTGAAACGGGGATTACAGGCGTCAGTCACTGGTTCTGGAGGGAATCTTCAAGCAAAATGCAGTCTCAGACGAGAGGCAAAGTAGCTCTGGTCGTCGCAAAACATTCAGACAACGCTTTGCCACTGTTTCGGCTCTGATGTCACTGTCCGACATCTGGTGGCTTTGTCTCAATACTCCAGGGTCATATTCCGGTTACACTTAAAACATTTTGCATGAACCGAAGTAATCAGAACAGAGGAACTGCATTACCGATGTGTTCTACGTAAGATTAAACCATCTTGAATTTAAAAAAAGATCCATAGTTCCGCAACCATTGAGAATCGGACCTTTGTTCATGAGGCATTTATGACTGGGAATGACATCTGGAGTCAGATGCTGAAACACTGACACTAATTCACCGGACATCCGCCCACTCCCGCCATCACTGGCTCTGTGGTAGTTGGTGGTCGCTGAGTACGAAGGTCATCCATAGATAAATTCTCGTCGTTTGTGACGCGGAAGTCTTTTTTTTTTTTTTTGGGGGGGGGTGTGTGTGCTGCTATTACAGATCTCGCTAACACAACGTAAAGTCGCGGCCCACTATTACAACACCGGCGTGGTTTTTTACCGCTGTTTTTACAGTAGCTGCACAGTGTGCTATATATATGGCAGCGTCATGTCTTGTCTGCTGACAGCCATTCATTAGCGGATCTTCAGGCATATGTACCGCGTTATGCTGACCTGTAACAGTGACACAAGTACAACACGCCTAAATTAATTTACGACAGGGACTCAGCGTCTGTCTGTCCGTAAGCATAATAACTGAAGATTCTGATTAATTTTTTTTATATTTGCGCAAAAATTTGACAGCCTCCAACCTCAGAACGCACTTCCCAAAGACATTTTTTTTAAAATACAAATTTCCCCACCACCCTACTATTCCTCAACCCCCTCGCTTCTTAACAGACTTCCAGATCAAAATTCAGCGTGTGTTTCTTGTAGCCCCCATCCGAACTACATCTCAATCCTATAGGAACCTTTTCATTTTGTCTTCAAACTTCAATGAAATAAATACCTCATTTTTTTTCTTCAAGCCAAGTGACATTTTACGTTGCAAAATTTCCCTGAATTTTGGTGGTACATTTTTAGCATAGAATTTTTCAAAGCATAAATTTTAATAGGAACCCCGTAATCCAAAACAAATTAAAAAACGTCACTAGAACTGAGACAGACAGTACATAGAACACTGTTGCAGGCAGCTGGTGTGAGTTGGCTATGGGGAATGCGAGTTGTCCGTCTACCTGCATACTTACGTCATAAATACCAACTGTAGCAAGTACTCTTTACCCTGAGACTTACGACAAGACAGAAGCAGAGGGAACCATGTCACATGCAGGGACCCAGGGCCTTGGTCAGCGGGCAAATTTCGCGGCATTTCAGCGACAATGCTCGGTTTCTCTATCATCTATAATCATCGAACCCCTGAAAATGGAGACAGCAGGTGTCTCGGAAACTTTGGAATGCGCGTACTGCATCAAAACCCAGGAGAACATCAAATATCACGTCTTATAGAAGTCTCGGCTTTTATGTAGCATGGAATTTAATTACAGCCTTAAGACAAAGACGTCATTAGACTCCGTCTTGCGCAAGATGAATCCAGGCCACATCTTCTGGTAGAAGTTTACCGACGTTTCAGAGGTCACTCATCGCCCTGATGATGGAGGCAGAAAGGACCTCAGAAAACGTCGGCAAACATCTACCATGTAGGATTTGAGGTTTTCAACTGAACTTTGAAATGCATGTTACGTCTCCATCTCATCGTTCTACGTTTGAACGAATAATACCGTCACTACACAATTTCTCCATCATCCTGTTGTTTGCTCTTCTTAAATCTAAATATTCTAACCAGCCCTGAAGATGGAGGCAGTACGTCTCTCCGAAACGTTTACAACGACCTACAAGTCCAAATGGCATTACAACCCAGAAGACAAATATCATAAGACGTCTTATTCTTCTCAGCACCTTCAGACAATATCACGACTACCCGCAGCTTCAGAAACTGGTCCAGTCACCGGACTTAAGCCGCTGTTGCCCGCGGCTCTGCTTAAGTTTCTCGGTGCGTGCTTCGGCCGCCATTGTCTGTCTGCGTGAGTTTTTACTCTCACAAAAAAGGACCCAGCACGGGATTTAGCTTGCAGGACTGCAGGTGTGTCCGGCAAACGAAAAATTAACGATTCTATTTAACTTCTTCTTCTTCTTCTTCTTCTCTTTTCTCTTCTTTTTTGTCCGGCGCTCAATGAGAAATGCATTCGAGCCGTATTTGGTAATCTCAGGACTTCTTCATTTCCTTCTTGTGCGCCTGTCTCCTGCAAGGGCGATTATTTGTAAAACACTGACCAGCCATGTCTGGGGCATTTCCGACTCACGCCTGGGAACTTCAATAAGAAACGAAAATGAAGTTCACGATCAAAATAAGACGACTCGGTACAGTAGTACTCCACGCCTTTCCACCTGAGCTACGAAATAAATCCACTTTCTAAAAACCTTTTTTTTTTACGATACTAGATGACGGGCGAAGTCAAAAAATTCAACAATTTAGCCTTCTCATAATTTAATCACAAACCGAATTTCTATTTAAAAATTTAAAAAAAGGCGAGTTATTTTCATTAAATGCGCGTAGAAATTTAGAGTGAGAAGTACCTTATTCTCCACGACCACACGAAGATGAATGTCTTCTGTGGTGTTACGCCGTAGTTTACCGACGTTTCTGAGATTATGTCTCCATTTATAGGGCGATAAGTCAAGTTAGTTACCTCTCTGATGACGGAGGTAAACATCGACCAGACTACAAGGCGCAACAACCCAGAAGACAGAAATCTTCATACTCTGATGACAAAGGCAGTATGACCTCCGAAACGTCGGTAAACATCGACCAAACTACAAGGCGCAACAACCCAGAAGACAGAAATCTTCATACTCTGATGACAAAGGCAGTATGACCTCCGAAACGTCGGTAAACATCGACCAAACTACAAGGCGCAACAACCCAGAAGACGTCGGCAAACATCTACCATGTAGGATTTGAGGTTTTCAACTGAACTTTGAAATGCATGTTACGTCTCCATCTCATCGTTCTACGTTTGAACGAATAATACCGTCACTACACAATTTCTCCATCATCCTGTTGTTTGCTCTTCTTAAATCTAAATATTCTAACCAGCCCTGAAGATGGAGGCAGTACGTCTCTCCGAAACGTTTACAACGACCTACAAGTCCAAATGGCATTACAACCCAGAAGACAAATATCATAAGACGTCTTATTCTTCTCAGCACCTTCAGACAATATCACGACTACCCGCAGCTTCAGAAACTGGTCCAGTCACCGGACTTAAGCCGCTGTTGCCCGCGGCTCTGCTTAAGTTTCTCGGTGCGTGCTTCGGCCGCCATTGTCTGTCTGCGTGAGTTTTTACTCTCACAAAAAAGGACCCAGCACGGGATTTAGCTTGCAGGACTGCAGGTGTGTCCGGCAAACGAAAAATTAACGATTCTATTTAACTTCTTCTTCTTCTTCTTCTTCTCTTTTCACACCTTTTTTGTCCGGCGCTCAATGAGAAATGCATTCGAGCCGTATTTGGTAATCTCAGGACTTCTTCATTTCCTTCTTGTGCGCCTGTCTCCTGCAAGGGCGATTATTTGTAAAACACTGACCAGCCATGTCTGGGGCATTTCCGACTCACGCCTGGGAACTTCAATAAGAAACGAAAATGAAGTTCACGATCAAAATAAGACGACTCGGTACAGTAGTACTCCACGCCTTTCCACCTGAGCTACGAAATAAATCCACTTTCTAAAAACCTTTTTTTTTTACGATACTAGATGACGGGCGAAGTCAAAAAATTCAACAATTTAGCCTTCTCATAATTTAATCACAAACCGAATTTCTATTTAAAAATTTAAAAAAAGGCGAGTTATTTTCATTAAATGCGCGTAGAAATTTAGAGTGAGAAGTACCTTATTCTCCACGACCACACGAAGATGAATGTCTTCTGTGGTGTTACGCCGTAGTTTACCGACGTTTCTGAGATTATGTCTCCATTTATAGGGCGATAAGTCAAGTTAGTTACCTCTCTGATGACGGAGGTAAACATCGACCAGACTACACAGCGCAACAACCCAGAAGACAGAAATCTTCGTACTCTGATGACAAAGGCAGTATGACCTCCGAAACGTCGGTAAACATCGACCAGACTACACAGCGCAACAACCCAGAAGACAGAAATCTTCGTACTCTGATGACAAAGGCAGTATGACCTCCGAAACGTCGGTAAACATCGACCAGACTACACAGCGCAACAACCCAGAAGACATCCATCCTCAGACTCACCGCTGTGATAACCTCAAATCTCTAAGAAAAATGTTTTCGAATCCCGACACTGCTGAACGTTTTAAGACAAAATTTGACTCTGAGTGTGCTGCCGTTGGTCATCTGGGTTTAAACGTAGCGTGGACTTGTAAGAACATACAAACGTTTAGGGGGGAAAATACGTATTACATTCATCTTCTGGGTTGAAATCACGCAGTCCTTCAGGTTATTTGGGTTTTCGTTATTTTTGTCCGATTTAAACCAAAATTCGAATGTGACGACAAATTACAGTGAACTCTCCGATGTCGAATTTCATCAAAATCGATTCAACGGTTCTCGAGTTTTTACATGCGGGCGAACAGACACATCGACGTTAATAGGCGATTTTCTTTTGTTGCAAATTTTAGTCGATAACGTGCCGAGAAACTGTAGGGCCGACACTTTAAAGCTCGGTGGTAAAAATATGTACCACTTGCTTTAACAATCAGCAACTCTTCATTTTTTATTCTTTTTATCATAAATTTCTAATGATTCTCAGCGTAAACAGCGATTATTTCCTTAAACAGCGTCAACCAGTTGATCTACGTAATGGTGAAGTGCGGTGTTTTCTTCGCGGTACGGACTGAATTCTTAAGTTTCATTTGAAAGAGCTTCGGCTCCAAAGGTTAATTAGCGTTTTAGTCGTATTATTTCCTTAAACAAGGTTAACCAGTCGATCTTTGCAATGGTGAAGTGTAGTGTTTTCTTCGCGGTACGGACTGGATTCTTATACGCTGTAACACTCGCATTAAGGAAAACACTTGTGGATTCCTCACACCTGAACGCCGGACTGCTGGCTAGAAGTGAGTATGTATCTGGAAGGACGCGGTATCGGTGGTTTTCCTCATTGATATTTGGTTATTACCACGAAACTTCCACGTGCCTTCTGACGTCAAACATGATTGCGTTACGCTGGGGCAAGTTCCGGCAGTGGGTACTACCCCTTTCGGCTGTCACGACCCATCAGCAATTATAACCACAGTGGAGCGTGACGTCCTCCAGGTACCGCGTGCCTCAACACAAGGGGGCAAGGTTCGAAGCTTCTAGTACAACCGAGTACACGTGCTTACTCCACTTTGTTCGGTCAGTCTCGGCAAAGACTATCAGACAATCGGGTTGTGTTGCGGTCGGATATATTTTCCTCGGGTCACAGAGCGATGGCTGGCTTCTGTTACGACGCTTACCACAACAAGAAAGGAGGAATCTGTTGACCAACTGAACATCCAGCGTCCAATGACGCGAATTCATTAGAAACACACGCACAGAGAAGCAGGAGATACGTAGAAGAATGGACGGACGGACAGAGACAGATCAGTGGACGGATGAGAACGTGGGAGGATGAGTTGATGGTGCACGTGTCTGTGAACATTTCAGAGAACGATGAACCATGTCAGCAGCAACTGACAGACTCGAAGCTACGGCAAAGAACGCCTACCCGGCTGCTGTAGACGCCAATGGCAGTTTCCAGTTTTCTGCATTATTCCGGCCACCGGTTGAGGCAGAGCCCCCCTCATTTACGTAATTACGGAGCGCGTAGCGCCTCTCCGAGACAAATCGTGAGGTCTCCTGCCCCCTCCACATGCAACAGACCTCGCCCACGTACACAACGCAACAAGCGGCCCGCGCCCCACCTCCGGCACTATACCAGCTGTCTGTTTATTTCGTGTACGAATTATAACAAGTTTCTGTGCCATTTTTCTGTAGTGGAATTATAAATTTGAGACATGGTCCACCTTTGATGTTTCCACACAAAACTTTCTATGCATTTCTTATATCCGTCATCTGTGTTTCATATCGCAAGTCGAAAATATTGCTCTGTAAACCCTCCTTCTCCCCTTAAAGCAGGGGTTGACCGGATTAAACTGGCTCCAGAAATAATCTAGTGGGACATCTGCGAAAAAGGAGGACTGGAGATACGAGGTTCTCAAGGCGATGAAGATAACGATGTTGGTTCTCTGGGATTAGCTCCATCTTTAGGACCGAAGATGGAGGCAGTATGTTCATCCGAAACACTGGTATCTACCAGCAAGTCCACAAGACGTTACAACCCAAGATACCAACATCGACAACATAACGCAAAATTTCGCTCTACATGAAAGGCAGGGAATTTTTTAGAGCAGCTGAGCAACTATCAGTTTCTGAAGAAGGAATCTGTATTATGGAATCAGTCAGTCCAAAAGTCTAGACACTTCTGAAACTTCAGCGTCCAGACCTCACGACGCGCTCCAAACGAAGATCCATGAAGGAAACAGCGAGAGAGAGAGAGAGAGAGAGAGAGAGAGAGAGAGAGAGAGAGAGAGGTCATCAAGATCTCTTACAACTTCTAACATTTTTTTACCCTGAAGATTCATTGTTTCTTTTTGCTCCGACTCCAAAAGTTTTTATTGACATTGCATGAGCTTGTGTCTTTTTATTTCAGACGTTCCACAGTTGCCAACATGGCGACGCCAAAATCGAAATAAAATCTACAAAAACACCCGTCAACGAAACTTCTTACTGACCGTCCAGAATGTTAAACACCGGGCTCGAACCCAGGCCACAAACTACTGTTATAACTCATTCCATGGCAGAACTACAGTCTCTTTCTTTAAAAGTCGATACTTGTTCGGTCGTTCGAAGGAAAATCACGTTATAATGAACCCGAAAGTTCATCGACGTGTTCACAAAACATCTCCATTAATCAATTATCATCTGCCAAGTAAGAGAATAGCCACGGTGGTCTAGCGGTTAGAACGCTGGCGTTGTAATCCTGGGGGTCTCGGGTTCGATTCCCGGCGGTGCCCGAATTTATAACTTGGGTTGGGCAAGGCCGTGGGCTAGGCAACACGGAGTTTTCCTCCGTGGCATCCCAACAATTACTCCATTCACACACAGAAGAAGGCAATGGCAAACCACTTCTGGATCATCTGCCAAGAACGTATATGAACAGGTCCCAGTCCGAGAAAAGGATGGAAGGATCCTGTTCATATGGACCTGTCGTCAGACAGAACACTAAATAAATAAATAAATAATATAAAAATAAGTAAGAGAAGTCAAGTCCCGGCAGTACGTTTGTGAGAAACGTAAATCCCACTTTAATACGACGCTCAAATCAACTTTGTAATAATTTAACCACTGAAAAGTTCGTAAGAGAAAAGAAAACTTCTTTGACTCATATAATTTCTCATATTTAAAACTCTCAGACCAGTTTATAACGAGAATTTCTGTTTAAACGAAGCGATGGAAATGTTTATAAATGTTTGTAAGATACGCGGAAGACAGAACGCGGGCCGCGTTGTGAGGGGCAAATGCTCTCGGAACTGGGTCATCGCTGGATGCTGGCCCAGACTGGGTTATCGATCCTACAGATCGATGTGACCCATATCGCTTCGAAGAATGTTCGACTGTTCAGTGTTCTATAACCTATTTTTCTGTTTACGAGTAGCTACAAATATCTGAAACTCCGGACGGACATCAAGATATTTCATTTCTGCCGATCTTGTAAAAGAGAAAATATCTTCAGACTACGAGAGCTGATACTTCTAAATGAGATGTCTGGTCTTTTATGTAGAAAAAGTGGAGGCCATGAACATCGTTTTCCTGGAGGATCCAAGAAAACAATGAAAAATGAAGAAACAGAATTTCCCCTACATTCCTTATCTGACGTCATACCTTAGACTAAACTGAAATTTCTCATGGTTTTCCTCACAGCACACCTTGGTGGTTAGTCGTGGAGAAATTTCCCGCCGTCTACACACCGTTCGATCCAGTTGACGAATACAGGACGCAAACACAACGGAAATAAATAACACAAACGCATTGAAACTCTCGCGATGTTCGAAGCAATTCTGACAAAACTCAGGAAAATCGCGGACGCGTGTTTCTCAAACGCGTTCTCGACTATCGACTCCGGCCTTTCGGGCTGTAACGCAGTGTAGGAGGTTACAGACCTCAATTTTCTAAATAAATAACACAAACGCATCGAAACTCTCGCGATGTTCGAAACAATTCTGACAAAACTCAGGAAAATCGCAAACGCGTTCTCGACTGTCGACTCCGGCCTTCCGGGCTGTAACGCCGTGTAGGAGGTTACAGACCTCAATTTTCAGGGTAAAAGTACATCAAGATCCGGATATGAGTCCTCTTCCTACGATTAACATCCCCATTTTGACTCACTTCCACCCTGAAGATGGAAGCGGTGCTTTCCTCCGAAACGTTGGATACCACAGGTGACGCCTTCGAGGTGTAGCGCTTTGACACAGAGGAAATCTCAATTCTTCATTAAATATAAGACGTTGAATGGTTTAAGTGATACTCACTTCGTGCAAGGTGAGAGGTTTCTCCGGTTTCCTCTTGCAGTCAAATCGTCCGTAAATGGCAGCGTACTTGCGTATCTCGTCCATCCGTCGAGGGTCGTCCTCGGACATGCTCATCACCATCTGCAAGACGAAACTCGGTCTGTAGGTCATGGCATTTGAAGTCGCGTCAGGTGGTCTCCATGAAATATCGACACAGAATTGCGACCGTGATTTACGATGAATGGTCACATGACACGAAGAAAAATCTTCTCTTACGTGATGAACAAATAGGCTGCATAATAAAATGATTAAGGATTTTCAAACTTCACATAATAATATTAAGACCGGCAGGAAATATAGCAAGCATTTTTTAAAATTATAAATTTATTTGCAAATATTTTGGAATGTATCAATCGTACGCGACAATTATTTTACCTTGGTTTCCCCCTTTAGGACTTCTGACTAAAATGTGGCAAGGATTTCCCATTACGGCAAAGCTCGCTACATGTCTCAATGATCTTTCCTTCTTGACTTCATTTCCTCGATATTATAATGTGATTAATACAAATTACGAAACTGTTCGTCACATTTTTAATCGCTTGTTACGTCATCTTTCTTAGACGTACCTTTCTGACTCATCAATACCCACAAATACGCAGTAGGGACGTTACAACGCGATACATTTTTTTTGAATGCGGGGAAGAATAAATTTTGATTTGCGGCTACGAAGGTCCCCAGGCAGTGCCCGTTCGTCGTTCTGGTGGAGATGGGTTTAATAAGGACAAGGCATTTGGAAGAGGAAAATGTGGGGTGAAAAGTGGAACCGGGGGAGGGGGGTAAGTTAATCTGGGTCTTATTGCGTTCAAACACAATTTTGAATCCTGATATTAATCTTGGAAGGGCGGCGTTTAGTAAAAATTTCTATATTGATATGGGGCTACTTTATTTATTTATTTATTTAGTGTTCTGTGTGACGACAGGTCCATATGAACAGGATCCTTCCATCCTTTTCTCGGACTGGGACCTGTTCATATACGTTCTTGGCAGATGATCCAGAAGTGGTTTGCCATTGCCTTCTTCTGTGTGTGAATGGAGTAATTGTTGGGATGCCACGGAGGAAAACTCCGTGTTGCCTAGACCACGGCCTTGCCCAACACAAGTTATAAATTCGGGCACCGCCGGGAATCGAACCCGAGACCCCAGGATTACATGGCCAGCGTTTGATATTCGCGCTGACAAGGCTACATGAAGCCGAAACTCGTCCAAATAACATTTAAGAGTTCAGTCCGTACCGCGAAGAAAACACAGCTCTTCACCATTACAAGGATCAACTGGTTAACGCTGTTTAAGGAAATAATCGCTGGTTACGGTGAGAATTATCTGATTAATGTTTAAACTTGTTAGTGTAACAATGAGAGATAGTTAAAATGACGTCTGATGGACGAACTGACTTATAAAAAACCTCGAAATATTTTAAAGACAGAACACGTGGGATAATCAAACAGCGTAAATTTGTGGGCTGCAAGTGTGAAGACTCGAAGTCCGAGGGTCGGCGATGTCGCGTGCGGAGTGGATTAAAGGCTTGTACCTCCAGGTCCTTGCAGATTTTCTTCTTGGTGTTGTGAGGTTTTGGTTCAAATTGCGGCAGACTGCGCACCAAGTGGTCCGCGGCCTCCGCGAGCCTCGCTATCTGCGTCTCCACAAGAACAGGGGTCAGCTGAAGGGGGGACCCGGGACAACAGGGCCCGGGACTCGTACTGGTGCTGGGGCCCCTTCCGGGGCTCGGTGTGGGCCCCGACGCGCTGTAGTCTCCGCTCGCCACCAACAGAGCGCTCTGCAACACAGGGCGATCCTCCTTGGAACTGCCATCATACATCATACCAAAGTCTTGTTCGCGTTTCAGGAAAAATGACAGGTTTGATATTACGAGAAGTTTAAATTCGGGAGGTACTTAGTACCGATCACGTTAATAATATTTTATTTTCGAACGCCTCATCTGAAACCCTAATTTATAATATGCGATGAGGAAACGTCTGTCTTCTGGGTTGCACAAGACAACCATTTTTGTAAGGAACTTAAAATCCTACAAACGAAAATATATTATATCTGTTTTAAAGAGTGTTATTACGTCTTTTCTCACGATGAGAGGGGATATACTGAGAAAACCGAGACGAACACCTTGACCCATGAGGAAAGACGTGACGGGGAAGGGACGGAATTGGCATAAATTTCGTTCTACTGACATTTTTTTAGCGGATTACACAATTGCATCGCGTATCGACACGAAATGCCGGCCATTTCCTTGGGGGGCGTTGTTATTAATTTCCATCGATAATCGGGCTCTTGACGGGCAAGGATAACGGGAATGGACAACTGTGTACAGTCTGGCAAAGATATCCACATCAGTTTTCTGCCAATAAGTCATTTTTCCACCGACGCAGACTGTAAAGTGCGCGTGTTTTTAATTGTTATATGTCAGACTGTCTTCCTTCCTAAACATTTTCATTATTTTGATAAAAATTTATTTTACATTTTTTTTTACATTTCTAGGTCTGTGTTACCTGTTGTGATATAAGCCTATATAATGATCGGCGCTGATTGGTTGGTGATAATTTTGTTGATTAAATTTCTATTCGCTTCCGTGAGGAAACTGTGCAGTGAAACTCATTCATTATCGCCAACTACACACGAGAACTTCTATGTAACACAAAAAAAAAACAGATTTTTCACTGCGTTAAATCGTATTACAATCTTTAATTTAGTAAATTCGAGTAATGATTTAAATTGATATATGCTGCTCTGTTAGTCCGGACAGCGTCCTGTGGAGTTCTTATTAAATATGGCCGACTTCTGGGGTGTAGCGCCGTGCAGTCTGGTACCAGACCACGCGGCGCTAAAACCTAGAAGACGACCATCTTCGGACTCACCCCCGTGAGGACCTCAAACCCTACCCACATCTTATAGCTTACATTACCTGGAAACAAATCAAATTCTGTCGCATGTCGATTTATGTATTTAAACATCCCCTTCTACACTTACCTGTCCTTGGCCTGGGGACGCGACACAGAGCGAGGTAGGTCCTTCTTTGTTACTCCCACAGGGGCTACCGTGGTTG
Organism: Zootermopsis nevadensis; assembly: GCF_000696155.1. The sequence goes on from NW_019059822.1 coordinate 1,161,404, forward strand.
TTGTTGCTTGGAGGACTGGGCCCCATGGGGGCCACAATTGGGAGGGGCTGCGGAGACAAATTGATGGGGCGAACACTGGACGGAAATCCAATGGTCCCACTTCCGGGCAGCGTGGACAGTAGTGGCGTTTGGAACAGAGCTGTAACAGGACAAGAACTTAACATCCGTCTTCCCTCCTAGCTCTCCGTTTGTATTTTTTCAATTGTAATTAGGGTTTTCGTATGAAACGTCGGGAAAAAGCTTAATACAATATTAATGAACATTACCAAAAACTCAAAGAAACATATTTTTTTAAGATGGTAAAGTTGCGTCATATTGTGATATAATAAGTATATATTAAATCTTGTCCTTCTAATCACAATAATTCTTATTAAATATTAAAATATTACAATAATTAACATTTTAACATTTAAAATATTAAATGATGTTCTTTATCGAAATATTCGATTTACATTACATATTTTTTTAAATTTAAATATCAAATCCGTTACAAAATATCGATTGTGGTCTTCTGGGTCGTGACGTCGAGTTGTCTTGTAGCCTGCTGTCAACATTTCGGATGAAAATACCGCTTCCATCGTCAGTGTTAACATAAAAGCTGGACCTGACAACATGCCTCATGCCTAGAGAGGCGATATTGAACGCTTTTGAATTCATTATCGTAAAGGCAAGGCGAGTTCACCCACAGCTGATGTGACGTAGGACACGATAGTCACAAATGTTGAACTTGGTCCTTGGGGGGTCTTGAAAGTTTAAAACCCCTCCTAATTTTAAGAGTCCTATCTTAAAGGAAGACGGAACTACGTATTGATCAGCTCCGAATCCATGTCACTTGCTGACCTCGTCCAACGACACAGTACCATCAGATTTTACGGCCTACGTGGTTTGAAATCACCAGAAAATAAATCCCCACTGCAAGGCCACCGTTTCGAGACACGGATGAGCTGGATTCACAGAAATTTAACTCACCAATTTCTTAAGGATAAAGTTTCTTGTACCCTTCCGGGGCGATAATAAATGTTTTTTTTTCCATTACACCGGCAAAGTTCAACAAACTTGGCACGTCAGTTTTCTCTACATAGGACGAGTCCAGCGTGTTGACTGGACGGGTCATGATGGGGTCACGACCCACAGAATCCCTGGTATCTTAGAACAGAGATGTGGGAGCGGTGGAA
>NW_019059822.1:1162706-1184839 GCF_000696155.1 Zootermopsis nevadensis
AAACTGGCCCCAGATCTGCTCCTGCTGCTTCGCTACCCCTTTTTTCATCATCCCCCCCCCTCCAAAAAAAAAACCTCTCTGTAGCGCAGCTTCGGGAAGAAGGCCTTGAGAGAATGTCTTGATCCAGACTTCTCTCTCGCATGTTAATTGTCCGACCTCAAAGGATTATGAAGAAGTGAGCTGGAGGGAAGCAGAGGACAGGTTCTGGCTGCAGTTTCCTATGCGCGTTCATCGACGCAGGACACAACAGTTTTTTCATTGACGACGAAAAGGAAAAACACTCGCTTATCTTTACTAAACAGCTGAAACCTAATGTAGCGGTGGAGTTATTAGTTCAGCCCTGAAGATGGAGACACTATATCCCTGCGAAACATTCGGAAATCCAGATATGACAGAGAGCCGACATTTAACCCTTCGAAGCCCCAAGTTTATCTAAATAATATTTAAACGTCCAGTCCACGCGCAAGAACGTCACAATAAAAAACACAAATTTTATTCTGGAAAATAATCTTTGTTTTTTTTCCCATGAGAATCAAATGGAACTCATTATATACTTTGCGGGATAAGTTGTAGAATTACTGATCTTTAATTCAGGTGGTACACATAATTACCACTGGTCTTTAAATGGCAAAAGTACTACAGACTTTCCTCTATCACTTGATCTAGGGCGTCGTATAACAAGACACTCACGCCACGCGTTCCCAATACGGAGATGACGAAATATCTTCGTTTGTGCCACTAAACAGTCTTCACATATTAAAGAAAGAATAAATAAGATTGGATACAAAAATATGAAGAAGATACTGAGAGAGAAATGCTTATCGTTGAAATAATTCAAAACTACGTATTTCAATTCACGTCATCAACTCTACGTAGATAATATTGGATAAAATCGATTATAAATCCGGTGACGGACCTCACAGGCAAACGTGACTACAGTCCACTCCAAAAATCAAAGCAGGTTTAAAAAAACCCTCGATCCTAACTCGCGTATTCCAGAGATAATCACAATGCTGGGCCCAGATACACGAGCCTTTGGCCCTTAACACTGGTGTGTGATGTTCAGGCGAGATACGCCCTCGGTAACCAATAGACTTGAACATCGGCCCCGCAAAAACAGTTGAGATGCGTTTTTTTTTCTCGCAGGCCCGCGAGCTCAGCTCCATCTAGACTCGCTCCAGGGACCAATAAAACAGCTGACGTCACTCGTCTCCAAGGAGATCCTTGTTTTTGTAGAGGTTTTTAATAAACCGAAGCAGCAGCACGAGCAAAAGAAGATTAAGAAGAAGACGAAAGGAGCAGACGGGGAGGCAGGAGAAGATGTTGAAGGCAGTCAGACTGGTTTATTGCAGTCGCCTGCACCGTCGACAATTACCCCCTGATACCCGGAAACAAAGGAACGCTGATAACCTTGTTCGTAGTTGCAAAAGACACAAATATGGTTGTATTATATCATTAAATTTTATATGAATTATGCGAAATATGATTTTTTTTTTTTTACAATTATGAAACCCGTTACGTAACGCGCAGGAAGCAAACAGGTCCGGAGATCCGGTCTGGAGGCAGAGGCTGAGAGAAGAATCAATTGCGGTCGTCGGGATTCGAACCTCGATCGCGTAGTCACTACTCCGAGTACACTACATTTGATAAACTCTTATAAAGGCTACGTGTCTCGGACGACGAATTTTTTTTTTTAAAAGTTGTGACTCTTACCTAATTTTGGACAATTTCACAAAATAAAAAAAAAATCATTCCCCCCCCCCCCCCACCCCCCCTGAATTTTGAAAATTTTTAAATTCGTTTAAATTACGAGAATTTTTTGAAACGCATAAAGCCCGATAAAAAAAATAAAGGAGCATCACAGTTCGGCAGATCCGGTCTGCAAACAGAGGTTGATTGAGGAAACCAGTGTCCTGGGATAAAAACACGATGAGACTGCAAACCCAAACAGAATCCTAAGACGAAGGTCATGGGGATTCTGGAATAAAGATTTTCAGATTGGTACAGGCAAACAAGTTTCCTAATCCGTAAAGACAAGAATGGAAGATCTTCAATTTGGATGCAGTTTTGTCCACTTCATTTCAACTCTTGTTTAAGCTGAGATTAGGACACACAACCCGGGATGCTGAAAACATCGGACCCTGAAGAGACAACGTCCTCGAAGCACAGGACATTGGAAACATCGGTCTGTGGAAACTTAAAATGAGAGACGCTGGAGAACTAGACCATGGTAAAGGCTGATCCTGAATATACACGGCATTTCAAACGCCGAAACACGAAGTTCAGTTTCAGATATTTATCCAACAATAATATTTCGTTAATTAGTGCCTATAAATATCGATACATAATGTCGACCATACATAAACGTTGGGCACCATTAACCGACATGTGACGTAGGCCTGTTTTGTTTCAAAGCTACAACGCACTTACTGTCTGTCTGTCTACAGCGGTAAGTCACGAAGCAGCGAGAATCTCAACTGAACATGATGGAGTATTTCTTTTTATCATTGCTGCAGATTGTGGAAAAATTCTTGACTGTAAGACCACAGAAAAAAAAGTATGTGCATTGTCAATAGAATTTATGTCTGCTTGGATATGTGCAGAATGATGATGATTGTGCCCGTCACGGCGCCCCACCCCCCCCCAGCAACTGATGGTGAACGGTCCAGATTTCTCGTCGAGCTTCACAAAGTAACAGCACAGTGCGTGTGTGGAGGGAGGTATACATACAGACCGGACGGAGTAGTCACAATTACGGAATCCTTCCGCAAAGAAACAGGTTTTTTTTTTCCCTGTTGTTCGATTGGTTAACAGAGATACCGAGTTGTAACCTCGGCGTCTCTTGACGAAATATTTTCGTGGTTTTCTTCAGTACCTACAAGAAAATACTGGGGGCAATGCTTTGAGTTAAGCTATGACCACTTCCTTCCAAATTCCTGGCAGCAGGAGAAAACACAAAATGGCGGTTGTGATACATCGTTCTTTCTTTCCGGCAGAGAAAAAATATATATTCACAATGCTGACGTGAGTAGTGATTCCAGAGGCTCCCCTGTCCTGCTGTTGAATTGGTAATGGGGGTTTCTTTCTTCGAGTATAAAGCGGCCGGAGCTCGAATCACGCCTCTATCTAGTTATCAAAATCACAATTTTTTGAGATTTACCTCCAAGCCCCTACAAGACTTCAGGGCGTGGTGTTTCGGCTCAAGAATTAAGTTTATGATTTCAGTATCGCCAACCCTTCTGGAACAAATTTAAGTCAGAGGGGGTTGATGCTGACTTACCGGGGTTGCTCACCCACTCCTGCAAAGCCTTCTGCAGGCGACGTACGTGGAGTGGCTTGGAAGCCATCCCGACCAGCGCCATGATCTCCAGGAATTCTTCCTCGCCCGCGTCACATAGCTGCTGAACATCGTCACCACCTGCGAAGGAAAACTTTCTTAACTTGTTTAAACCGACATCACAAATTCACCCTTTAAAGCGCAGTGCGATCTGTTGCCATCTAGTGAGAAGATCTCCATACGTTCTCATAACGAATATCGAAAAACCATTTGTTACGACCATCGGCTCATAAAGAAAGAGCATATTTGAGGTTTCCATTGCAACGAAGATAGAAATGGTGATCTTTGGTTTGATACGTCACGTAATCTTCTGGCTATGTACATCCGATGCATCGTCCCTGTTTATATAAGATCTTAATAAATTAATAAAAGATGACCTGCAATTTTCAAGGTCATTCGCATTACGACAATTTAATTTGTTTCATTTTACATTTCCAAAGCGCCCGGTTAGAACCTAAACTTTTCCCGATACATCTGCGTGCGTCTGTCTGTCTGTCTATGATTTGCCTCAATGTTCCTTGTCGAAAACGATATGAACACACGCTTCCAAATCCTTAACTAATCAGTGTCTACGTTTATGTAATTATCCCTTATGAACGGAAAGGCGTCGTTAAATATCATTACAGCCAACTTCAATGGGAAACACGACACAGAACAACAAGTCAGTTATCGGCGGGATACGAACTCTGTCCCTTATGGTTACATTAATGGTCATGCCATCTACGTGCAGCCAACAGACTGCGACATTTTATATAAAAAGAGCGGGTAATTGTATCAAAACAATCGAGACATATTACATAAAGTCTGTGCCCAGACTTCGATAGTAGAGATTCAGTCTTTAAATAAAGCACAAGAAGTTTGCTACTGCGCTGTACGAGCCACTGAAGAAGCAGTGGCGTATCTTTATTGCTTAAGTCCGATTCACACAGTAGAAATGTTACATTAATCATTTGTTCCAATTACCGAAAATATGGCTTCTAAGGTGGGTCTGCAGGTACACAGAGGTAAAGTCCTCCCTGATGCTTAACTAAGCACCACGTCACAGAGGTATTTTTTTGGAGGGTGGGTGGTGAATGTATATCTCCATGGATTCTTAACCTCGTTATGCTTCAAGCCCAGGTCGTATTATCTCCAAGGAAATCACCCTCATACCCAGATACGATCTGGATGCAGACGCTGGAAGAAACATTCTTTGCCCCTGCCGGAGGTCAAACCCTTGTCGTCCAGTCCGTAGCATACTCAGTATTCCGACGGAACTACCCAGGCTCAAACTTTTATCTAGGCGTAATTAATTTGTCTTACTCAGTCACTACAGACAAACGCATGGAAAGAAACTTGAAATTGGCTACAAAAATTTAATATTCGCCTTTTCAGTTTCATCTAAAATAATAATTGGCTCGTACATTATTTCTTGGCGTATTTAACGACGGTCTCAAAAATTCAAAAGACTCTGTTGAAGTACGGAGGTGTCATTTGCATATAAGGATTACGAAGAAAACCTCACGAAGACAGCCAAATACAGTATTAAAACCCAATAAGTTTGACATACACTCATTAGAGTCCACATTTTAACGCCCTAACTTGCTACCTATGTTCAAAAGGGTCCACAGCTCGTGTCCCGCCACTGTTGGGACCATAACCCTGTCGAGACGAGGCTGCAACTAACATAAATTCTGCCCGCAATGTAGGTCACAGCCGATGGTGGAGATTCAGGGCAGAAACGGCTTCAACCCAACGCTCATGCCCCATCGACTCTCGTAATTTCCCGTTCCACATTTAAAGATAACTAACTAACTAACTAACTAGATGGCTTACCGAACCCGAAGGTTCATCACCGAATTAACCAAAGCCCTCCACCGGACCCTGTCCTGGGCCAACAAAATCCAGTCTCCTTCAACTCCTATCTCCCATAGATCCCGCCTGAGATTATCCTCCCATCTACGTCTAGGTCTCCCCAGAGGTCTCTTCCCCTCAGGCTTCCCAAATAGTGGACCCAACCAACCAGAGGGCTTACGGAACCCGAAGGTTCATCACCGAACTAACCAAAGCCCTGTCCTGGGCCAACAAAATCCAGTCTCCTTCAACTCCTATCTCCCACAGATCCCGCCTGAGATTATCCTCCCATCTACGTCTAGGTCTCCCCAGAGGTCTCTTCCCCTCAGGCTTCCAAAATAGTGGACCCAACCAACCAGATGGCTTACCGAACCCGAAGGTTCATCACCGAATTAACCAAAGCCCTCCACCGGACCCTGTCTCCTTCAACTCCTGTTCCTCCCTCTGAGTGAGAGACCATGTTTCACACCCATACAAAACAACAGGCAAGATTATTGTTATTTAAAGATAGTCTAAAAAAATAATATTCTGTAACAAGAAGTTAGTTCACTATCTTCAAGATACAAGATACGTCTATCAAAAAATTTAAGTTAAATTTATTACGCATAAAAAACGTATCATACATAATTCGTAGGTATGATCATTACTGAAGATTTCTCACTGTCGTATCATTTACCAGGCGATTAGATTCAGGGTTCTCTACGTGGTACTTAAATTTCAGTCCGCGAACTTCGGTTTTCCCCTGGTAATCATTCTACCAACGCTACATTTCCATCTAACAAGGGACACGCGTGGTAACAGCAAACTCACAACACTCAAAAGTAAATTATACAAACATAACAATACAAGAAAGCCCTAGATGGCGAGACAGTGTCTCTGTGGACCCTTTGTCCATCCCCCATCAACAATGAAGTGATATTGACAACGAAAAACTAATGAATTTTGATATACATTTCGCAAATTTAACTTTCGTAAGTGATGAATTTAAAAATAAGGTTTTCGAAAATGTTTCTTGTAACCAGTTTCATAGACGTTATTTCAAACGCCCAATTTCTATTATAATTTTACAGATAAATAAAATGAGTGGATGGGAGATTAATATGGTAGGAAAAAGGAAAGGGTACAGAGGTTGTAATGAGATAAGGGATAAGAAATATGACACGAAAAAAAAATCCCCGTTGAATTTCAACGGACGTTCCCGACTAATTCAAGTATCATCCAGTTTCGACACATTTTAATATTATGAAGGAGATATTAGCTCTAAATATGGTCTTCCTTTCTTGCCTGACAATATCCATCTTTTGATACTTTAAACTTTACGTCTTCAACTTCCTACAAACCTGAATATAAGTCACCATATCTAAGACCATAAGGCCGACTAACCCATCTCAAGCAGAGTATCGTAGTAGGCCAGCAGACTGGCGCGCTGCATCACGCGGTACAGCTGCAGCTCGGCTTCGTTCCCCGGCGCCGAAGTCACCACCACTGCAACAGAAAGAGAACACCCGGTATAAAGCCGTTTTCCGGAGTATCACACTTTTAAATCTAAAACTTCTTGACGATGGTGAAGAGTCAATTAAATAAAAATTTCCTTGGATATTATCCATCGTCTAGTAAAATATAAAACGTAAAACGACGTTTCGGAGATGGGACTCTATCTCCGTCTTCAGGTTCCTCCTCAGTTGGGCCCATTAGATAGAGCTAATCCCTATCTCAGGATAGGGATTAGCTCTAGAGTCCCATCTCCGAAACGTCGTTTTACGTTTTATATTTTACTAGACGATGGATAATATCCAAGGAAATTTTTATTTAATATCATACTTGTTTGTGGTCCAAAATACGATAATCAGATTTAAAATTATTCATTGTCACGACTTTTTTTCCATAGTCCGTTCTTTAAAACCACGACGTTTCGGAGGCTGATTCTGTCTCCCTCACCTGAAGACGGATACAGAACCAGCCTCCGAAACGTCGTGGTTTTAAAGAACGGACGATTGAAAAAAGTCCTGACAATGAATAACTTTAAGTATAAACTACCGTTGTCAAAACCTTTTAGAATTTAATTACATAATGAGATGTTTTACAGCAGGCGAGCAATGCCGTGTCGTATTCTGAAACTGAAAAGTGTTTTCAAGAAAACAACATGACCGGAAGGGTGTACTCTATGGAGTACACTGGCATTCCAACGGTGTTCTTAAAGCCACGTCCCGTAGGTCGTTGTTGCTCTAATGCGATTCGATATAATTGTTGCGCCTTAAATCATTCTTGTACTACTCTCATCCCAGGTCTTTGTTGCGTAACAATGTGTTCCAACAATGAGTTGTGAAAAATTCCACATGTTCACACAGACATGAACAAGCCTATGAATTGTTCTACGCTGACGTAAGAACACGAAGAAAACCTAAAAATCCCGAATGGGAATAGGCGTGGGGGAACTATCTGGGGTGTCCCCATGCGGGGATTGTTGAGTATTTCCCACCTGTTTCAACAATCAATAAATTTTTGTTTTGTATTCATCCGTTTCGTATGATTCTCGGTTTAAATTGCAATCATTTCCTTAAACAGCGTTAACCAGTTGATCCTTGTAATGGTGAAGAGTGGTGTTTTCTTTGCGGTACGGACTAGACTCGTAAACAACGATTATTTCCTTAAACAGCGTTAACCAGTTGATCTTTGTAATGGTGAAGAGTGGTGTTTTCTTTGCGGTACGGACTAGACTCGTAAACAACGATTATTTCCTTAAACAGCGTTAACCAGTTGATCTTTGTAATGGTGAAGAGTGGTGTTTTCTTTGCGGTACGGACTAGACTCGTAAACAACGATTATTTCCTTAAACAGCGTTAACCAGTTGATCTTTGTAATGGTGAAGAGTGGTGTTTTCTTTGCGGTACGGACTAGACTCGTAAACAACGATTATTTCCTTAAACAGCGTTAACCAGTTGATCTTTGTAATGGTGAAGAGTGGTGTTTTCTTTGCGGTACGGACTAGACTCGTAAACAACGATTATTTCCTTAAACAGCGTTAACCAGTTGATCTTTGTAATGGTGAAGAGTGGTGTTTTCTTTGCGGTACGGACTAGACTCGTAAACAACGATTATTTCCTTAAACAGCGTTAACCAGTTGATCTTTGTAATGGTGAAGAGTGGTGTTTTCTTTGCGGTACGGACTAGACTCGTAAACAACGATTATTTCCTTAAACAGCGTTAACCAGTTGATCTTTGTAATGGTGAAGAGTGGTGTTTTCTTTGCGGTACGGACTAGACTCGTAAACAACGATTATTTCCTTAAACAGCGTTAACCAGTTGATCTTTGTAATGGTGAAGAGTGGTGTTTTCTTTGCGGTACGGACTAGACTCGTAAACAACGATTATTTCCTTAAACAGCGTTAACCAGTTGATCCTTGTAATGGTGAAGAGTTGTGCTTTCTTTGCGGTACGGACTGAATTCTTTAATATTATTTAGACGAGTTTCGGGAATCAAAGAGTTAATTATCCTCAGAATCTATTAGCTTGTTACCAGCGGAACGTAAGATGACCCCCGACGCGACCGATAATTTCAGATGCTGAGATACCAGTTGAATCAGAGAACGTTCAAAATCCCTCGCTTCAGAGCCTGGAAGATAAAAGGCTAATTAAACTTCATTGGAGCTTGAAATGAAGCGTGGACGGCTATGTTGGCCCGTGAATCACACTTGCTTATGACTTGGCTTTAAGCACAAAAGTTAGCCGCTTTTTTTTTTTATCGAATTTAGGTTTACCGCAAATTGAGTTAGAACACGAAACAGACACCTGCAATACCGACACTATTATTTATAACACAAAAAGAAAAGGTGATTGAGTGGCTTTCATGAGTAAGAAGGGAAAAAAAAGCCGCAAGTCGACCGATAATTTCTCACGAATGTTTTGTCTTCATTTCAAACCGATATATAAGTGTTCCACATGTCCAGCTTTTTGAGACTGGCGTCAGATGTTTCGTCAAGGGAATAAAATTAGTAATGACTCGACTCACTATTTCGTTAAATGTACAGAATGCCCAGGAAATGAGACAGAATTCCGTATCTGTACCAGGTTGTAGTGCATGCTTATATTTCGGATATGTAGAGGTACAATAACTTTGATAACCTCCCAGTCACACATCGCTGATATAAATTCAGGAACAACCCGTACAACTGTTGATATTTGTTTCGAAGAATTAACTGTGGTTTCAACACGTTCCTAGGTGAACTGCCCCAACACGTGACACCTTGCCATGAACAACGTCTCTCCTTCTAGTCGAGTGTCGCGGGTAAGAAAACGAAGATAAAGTTCCAACTAAACCCAAAATTTATTTTTCCTCCACAAATGTAAATGCAGCTTAACCTAAACCCCCCCCCCCCACATCAGGCAAAAATTGTTCTTAAAACAAGAACCTTCTCTTGCTAATGCTTTCATTAACAAACAAAATAACGCTTGGAAAATAACATGCACTAATTAATAGCGAAATGTCATTAAACACTGCAACTGATATGTTTATGGAAAGTTAAAATACAGTCGTGATATGGTTATCGGAATACCACAAAGCAGACACGCAGAGTCACGTGATATAACTGGAAAGGCACTTCGCCATAGTCGAGTGTCTGCCCCGTATTGATTAGCCGTTCGTTTCAATTCTCATTTTGCTATCCGTGGGTCAATGGCGACCATTTAATACGAAATATAGTACTTGGAGGTAAAGTAGGACATTTATCCGGCCAATAACTTGGTTCGTGCACAGACATAAGTAATGGCTGGGTACAAACGTACGCAGTGTAAACATCGAACCGGCTATACCAGTCCGTCGTGTCAGTGGATTTAATGTTGCTCTCCTCTGTAAGTGGTTAACTCTTTCCAAGAAAGTTCTTGCTTAAAGAAAACTTTTGTTACTAACTTATATTTCCACGATAACCTATAACCTAATTTCTAAAATCCAAAAAAAAAATTGTTAGTTTTAACTAACGAAAAATCATGTCTCTACCACCAATTTCTCTCAAACATCGAATAAATACAGTAATAACCATTCTTCTAAGCAAGATACGAGGTGCGATCGGAAGGTTTCAAGACTGCGCGTATAAAAACCCGTACACTTATCTCAGGTATTAAATTCATCCATCACCCTCGAAGTAGTTCCCCTGGGAGTGAACACAACGATCCCAGCAAGCATTTGGGGAGTCCGCAATGGGTCGTGCACAAACTTTTGTGTGGCATTCACGTTTTAAAAATGGCCGAACCTCTGTCGATGATGATGAGCGTTCTGGACGACCATCTTCGAGCACAACGCCCGAAACTGTTACGAAGATCGACGTCGTACCATCAACGACTTGTGCGACATTTTTGGGATAGGCTATGGGACCTGTCAGCTGATTCTAAAGGAAGAACTCCACATGCGACGCATCCTGTCAGAGGACTAGAAGCAGAATCGACTTCTCGTTTGTCAGGAGTTTAAAGATCTTGCAAGAACCGACCCCACCTTCCTTTCTAAGCTCCGTGTGACTTCTTCCTCTTCCCAAAGATGAAAATTCAGCTAAAGGGAAGGAGATTTGAGACGATAGAAGAGATTCAGGCAGAATCGCAGATGGTGCTTGACAGGCTGACAAAGAAAGATTTCCAGGGATGCTTCCAGGCTTGGCAGCGGCGCTGAGATCGTTGTGTTCACTCCCAGGGGAACTACTTCGAGGGTGATGGATGAATTTAATACCTGAGATAAGTGTACGGGTTTTTTTTTTTTATACGCGCAGTCTGGAAACTTTCCGATCGCACCTCGTATTTCCTTAGTACCTTACAGAGGGTTAAAGAAAATGGGCAATTTTGTTCATATACAACTTTGACAACCAATCAAAGAGATTCAGAGACAGCAATGAAACAAATTTTGCTTCATTACAAAAATGTGTTAGCAAGTGTTCACACTGTAATGCTTATTTCAGTTAAACGACGTTTCGAAAGTTTGTTACACTACCCGTTTCCAGGTGATTAGCGTATCATGAAACCGACACATTTCTTGAGACGAAATCTGAAGTTCTCATCTCGTCTTGTGGTCGGCTAGCAACCCTTCGGAGGAACGTATCCTAAACACGAAGATGCCTGTCTTCTGGGTTGCAGCTCAAGTCCTACTATCATAAACATCTTCAGGTCACCCACCGACAAGACTACACGGCGGCAGAAGCCAGAAAACCATAACCTACAGCAATATCTTTGTTATTACTTCAGTTGGGGCAAAACTACCGTAAAGATTGCCTCTGATATTTGAGTTCGTGCTCCAGTCGTCTGGACCGCTGTCAGTCGCTACGTGGATCGATAATAGCGCAGGTCAGGGTGACTTGGTATAGGTCATGGCGGACAACGATACTGCGCATGTGAGAATATATGGGACCTTACAGGCGACATGAAAATACGATCTCACAGACATTTTGCGAATTGCATTCTGGGTTACGTTAACGATGTCGGTGCTGGATTTCAAGGTACGTCCCTGAAGATGGAGGCTGCATGTTCCCCTGTAGCGGACGTTTCTGTTTACAAATCCACCCGGCAGGTGAACATCTATTTTTTTTTTATTTGTAGTGTTCTGTCTGACGACAGGTCCATATGAACAGGATCCTTTCATCCTTTTCTCGGACTGGGACCTGTTCATATACGTTCTTGGCAGATGATCCAGAAGTGGTTTGCCATTGCCTTCTTCTGTGTGTGAATGGAGTAATTGTTGGGATGCCACGGAGGAAAACTCCGTGTTGCCTAGACCACGGCCTTGCCCAACACAAGTTATAAATTCGGGCACCGCCGGGAATCGAACTCGAGACCCCAGGATTACAAGGCCAGCGTTCTAACCGCTAGACCACCGTGGCTATGAACATCTATACGGCATGTTTATTTCGTTTCGGTCTCAGACTTAAATGTAACTTCGTTAAGTAAACAGTCGGCTTAGGTAAAGTTTTAAGTGTTCTTTTATCAGAAACGGTTCGGAATGATCTCAGATTGAGGGAAGAGACAACATGGCGATAGGAAAGTAATATTAAAATGAATTTGAGGAAAATTGGGTGTGGGAGACTGGATTGGATTCATCTGGCAGGTAGGTTAGGTTCTTGTGAACACTGTAACGAATCTTCGGGAAATTTTTTGACGAGCTGAGTGACTGTTAGCTTCTTAATTAGTTTAGTTGCTACGTCATGAGTGAGTCGAAGAAAGGCGTCCAGTGAGCAGTCTAAACGGCGGTGTTCTGGGTTTCCATATCGTGTAGTGTTTTGGCTAGATGTTAACGTCTCGGAGGAACACACCACCTCCATCTTCAGGCAAAATAACACACGGCGCAAGAACTCAGAAAATCACAGACCTTTTGTTTTGTCGAGGTCTGAGGCTAGCTCAGCCAAGGATCTAACAAATAGGATTTCTGTACTTTTCCGTCTTTTTTAACCTGAAGACGGAAGCAGAAACCAAGTTCCGAAACGTAGTTTTATAATTTAGAATAGTGGTATTCAACCTTTTTTGTTCGCGTACCCCCAGATATAATTTCTCTTCAACTTTGTACCCCCAAAGTAGTTGGTGTATAATTCAAGTTATACGTAGTATATAATCTACATTTAAAATAAATTAAATAAATTACATTAGTGATTATTCAGTGTTTATCATAAAATAATATATTTTTTTTAAATTTCACGTACCCCCTAAGATGTCTTCGCGTACCCCCAGATATAATTTCTCTTCAACTTTGTACCCCCAAAGTAGTTGGTGTATAATTCAAGTTATACGTAGTATATAATCTACATTTAAAATAAATTAAATAAATTACATTAGTGATTATTCAGTGTTTATCATAAAATAATATATTTTTTTTAAATTTCACGTACCCCCTAAGATGTCTTCGCGTACCCCAGGTTGAATACCACTGATTTAGACGACGGACAAATTCCAAAAATAACAGTTTTACATATTACGGCGCACAATCGTAACAAACCTTCAGGCTTTGTCCACATCACCGCGCAAACCTCAAATCTTACGAGTGTTTAGTACCAACTTGTCTGGTAACGCGACATGAACACTTTCTGCCCTCAGCTGTCTTGCTGTGCCCCGTTTTTGTTGCAGCTGAAGAGCGAACAGCCCTGAGGGGCGATATGCAAATAAGAAAACCCCTTCCGTGTGTACACCGGTCGGCTCAAAATCAAACACCAGTAAAGTTGTGCCAAAACAAGGAAGAGAAAGTAGGCATGATATCGAGAAGTCTCCTTCAAAGGATATTTCTAACAAGGCTGCTGGGAAGCATCAGAAACAGAACAAACAGGAAACATCTCCTGCTAAAGAGCAACAGAGTAAACCAGGAACCAAAGAAACTGTCAACAAGTCTGTGGCTATCAAAATCCAGAAAGAAACAAATCGATAGAAAAAAGGAACAAGCTAGGAATAGGAAAATCTCCCACCCCCAGACCTTAAGGGAGCAAGACCGGTCATGCATATAAGGGATGGGAGAGGAGAGGAGAGGAGGGGATGATTATACTGTGTGCACACACATGTCCGGTCTGGACAACACACACACAGGACACAGGAGAGACCCTAGCTCCCTGGTACAAGAGCTGTCCTGAGAAGCTGATAATGAAACAGCTGTTCAAGAAGTCCCTTCTTATGTTCTTTTTTTTGTATGGTACAAAGTGAAGTGTATAAAATTAACATATAACGTCTAGAAGGTGTAAGGATGTTCGCATGTTTCACGTTTCGAAAATAATATACGAATTTCGAACCAATTTGGCGGTGTTTGTGGGTTGGGGTAAGAGGGTTGTTATATCAGAATATGTAGGGATAATTTTATTTTGGACCGTGGTGATGGAACACTGGGGCTATGTCAGATCTTAGGTCCTCACGACGACGAGTGTTAAAACAACCGTCTTCTGGGTTGTAGCGCCTCTGAAACGTCGGTATACATCCACCAGACTGCACAGTGCTACAACGCAGAAGACAACCATCTTCAAGATGACTGTGTGTCTGGGATGTTGGGCCGTGTGGTCCCCGTGTTAACATCAAAATTTGATTATATGATACCTTCCCAAAAAATAATATTAATTCGCTAGAACTGATATGCAATCTCCAAACTTTTCTGAATTTGCTTCGAACCTCGCCTTCATTACGGAGCGTTGCTACTAGATATTTAAATTCTGACGGCCTCAGGTCAGAGCTCTGCAATTCTAAATGCATTGCCTTGCACAGAGTCAACTTTTCTCAGGCTGCGCGTCACCGTTAGAACCCGGAAAACACAACAGCCTCAGGCTCTACTGAAATAATCAGTTCACAAATCCAACGCATGTTGATCAACTCGTCACATTGATTGGCAAATACCATTCCTTCGATTAGATGACTCCATTCATGAAAAAGAAAAGAAAACTTGCTTATAGTTGGTGACGGGATAGAAAGGCAGATACTTATTATCATTTCACATAGTTCCAGGGTTAAGAGTATGTGGAGTTACTCCTCCACTCTCCGATATTTCTGCATAACGTTCATCGCTCACCGCGTTCAAAATGCCTCAGAGCCTGGACACCCCTCGCCGACCCAGTGTCCTATATGTCGCCACGTGCATTTCCCGATGAATTGTCTTGTCTGTCCACCCCGTCGCGGGCTGCACTTCAACAGAAATAGTCATTCCGGGCTCGAGGTCGGCCCTCTGCCAACAGGATGCACTTCATACAGACAAAGTGCACGCATCGCCTACGGCTGGTACGATAACGAAAATATTAGTGTACTCTGATGAATCCCTACGACGGAAAAATAACGAATGCACGCAGAATTTTAATTGAGAAACACGACAAAAAAGGCTGTCAGTAGAAATATCTCAGGATCGCGTACAATGACTGGATATGGGGCTTATGGAAAGTTATTCAGGATTCTCGTAACTAGTCAGTTACACAACCCTTTGAAGCCGAAGCTCGTATAAATTATATTTAAGAATTCAGTCCGTACCGCGAAGGAAACACAAAACTTCACCATTACGTAATACAACTGGTTAACGCTGTTTAAGGAAATAACAGCTGTTCAATATGAGAATCATACTAAACCAATACACACACTGTGGGCAAAACGGAGTTACTGGATGGTAAAGTAGATGGTACATATAGTTACCAGTGGGAGTTTAAGGGTAAAGGTGTTAAGATTCGAAATATAACTGTTCTGAGATGTTGCATTCGATGTTTCACGGTGTTTTCTGCCTCCATCTTCAGGACTATCATCGCCTTGATAATGGGGCAGCGTGACCTTCTGAAAAGTAGGGTTAATTACCGTCGAATTTCACGGCGCAACTTGAAAGAAGCCAGAGATCTTCATACAGACAACTTGACCGCCACATTGCAACATGGGGACCATCTTATGACACAGCAGTATTCGATTAACACAATTCTGGGTCGTAAAAAGGGAATGAACGAACCAAGGTGTTTCGGCACTTGTTTGAAGTGCATTGATGCGAAGGCAAAACGAACAGACATATAGGAACTGCAGCCTCTGAAAAGGAAGATGAATGACATTAGACGCGGAGCAGACACCCCCAGGCTGTGGATCGTAGACAGTCTCCGTAACGGGACTCCATAGAGACATCGCACACAAGCGAAAACGTGATTTTAAAATTATTGTGGTCCAATCAACATCGAGTTTCGAATATATATATTTTTTTCCACGTTATGGTTTTTGAGACCAGTCTGGACGCTTCGACGCTATGGCACATGGTACTGGACCTACAGTGAGCTTCGCGGGATGACATCCACGAACGCAATTCGAGTTGAAATCCATGTCAGTGTTACTTCGGACAGGACAGATTTCGAATATGGCGTAGTCTGACAAATACTGGCCGATTCATGGTCGACCCTGACGCAGAGAGAAGCCCTCAAATATCGGTCATGACCTAGCAGACAACATGGCGCAACATCCAGTCAGTCACGTCCAGTGTCTAGGATAGTTTTAACTTAAAACTCCGAATGTCTATAGAGAATCCGTGTGGATAATTTCACTTTTTAATTTCTTATTAAGTAGGCCTCCATATTGTGAGACGTGAAGCCCTAAATGAATGCCAATTATCTTGAATCGTGACTAAAAATCCTTGAAAGTTGTGTTCAGATATCTAGAAACAGAATAAAGGCTTAGCAAAGTGAGAAAACAGAAATAATCTGCTACCGGCAAGATATTCTGTATACTATACGTATACATCCATTCTTAAGACCGAATGGAAATTTGGAGAATAATATTAAAATGAATCTTAGGGAAATGGGCAGAGTATGGATTAGATCTAATCGGCTTGGATAGTAGTAAATCTTGGTAAAGGAATAATTTAATGTGAGAATATTAATAAAAAAAACACAAGTTATTCTTTTAAATGAAAATACAAATATTAAATAAGATTAAAAGAATGTTTAATTTGATTATAAAATAAGTATCATATTTAAATTGGAATTTCTTATTATATGATGTGAAAAATGTAACAGTGCACATCGTTTATCACAAAGAAAGACGATAAACAGGGCACATAAGAGAAGAAATGTGAGAAGTTAAAATTTTACATCGAAAGAAAGTTCTCATATTTTATACGACAGTGAACCTTGTGTCAGGGGGAATACAAGTGTCTGAAATTTAAATAGAATAGAACGTTAAGAAGTCCCAACGGATATGAATTTACGAGGTCAGACTTCATTAAAGATAAATAAATGAGAAAGGAATTAAATATTATTTCGATAAACATCAGAATAGAAACAGAGAGGAAATATCGATAGATTCTGGTCTTCTGGGTAGTTGCCTAAAGACGGAAGCGGTATGTATTACCGAAACGTCGTAACTACCACAAGTAAACATGGCATTATAACACAGAATACTACCACCGTCATTTTTACCATCGTGAGAAGCCCAAATCTCATAAAGAAAAGTGACTAACACATTGCAAAATAATGTAGACCTATAACGGCGAAGTCCAGTGAACTTGTCTTCAATAGACAGTAGTAGGGACTTTATGGAGGAAATTAAGTAACATTTTGTACAGAGGCGTTTTAGCCTTCCATCGTAATATTATAGTATCAGTCAGTCAGGCAAAAGAATCATTTAGGTCAGAGAAGCAGTCGGCAAATTAATCAGTCAATTAAATCGGCTTCCATTGATCTCTGATTAAACTGTAACGGATACACAAAGAGCGACTTTCATTCTATGCAGACAACAGATGGCAGTCTTTCCACATGACTGTTAGAAAGAAACCTCGGCGTGAAAGCTGGAATTTCCCGAAAAATAACAAATGACAATCTGTGTGAAAACGAGCCTCCGAGTAACGGTTAACAACTCAAAGCGACCGTTACCAAGTGTTAAATCAATGCGGTAGGCATACAATTTTTATGAATCTTAATTTCACGCCGAGAGGTGTGGACAAGGCAGGAGACGTGCCTTGACCCGTGGAACGTCTCCTTGTTTCTTCCCGTCTGAAAGACTGTGGGAAGCGGAACACTGGGACAATCTCTGAGCCTGCAGGCTACAACAGCAAGAAATCGCTCATCTCCCACCTTAGCAACGCCAACAAGAAATTAATTGAAAAGGATAAGGCCGTTAACTACATACAACAAAAATCACGGAAAAAAAATACACCCTTCGTTCCTAATTTTAAGCTAAGCACGAAGCATCCTGAAATCTTCCCATGCTTTTAAAATAAGAAACAATAAACTTTCGACTTCCTAAGACCAAAAAACATTTCATTACATTTCCTTCATGCATTCAAAGCAGAGATTAATCCCACGAGTATGGTAACTCTGATCAGAAAAACTGTCTTACGTTTTTTTAGAGTCGCGTGTGTTTTTGCTTCTCTCTGGAGATGAGAACCCTCGTCGCCTCCCCCGAAAAAAAATATTAGAGAAAATAGTATGCAAGTCGTAGACTATTGAAAGCCGTGTGAAGACGCCCGAGAACGACGAAACAAAACAAATGGTCTCAGATCCAGGGGCGGGGGGAACACAATGGGGGCACCTGATTACTGATACGCATATGCAAGTTCACGGTTCTCGTCAGCCAAAAAACTCAGGTCGACCGCGCGCGCCGTGAATGCGTGATTACCTGCCCAGGCAGACAGCCCTCGCATTCAGAAGTCCACGCGGGGCTATCAGCGGGCTTTATGTCCGTCTAATTCCGCATCTGACCGACGAGTCAAATATGTGAACAAACAATTAATTTCCTTAATATAACTGCTTTAGTGTAGCAAGTCCATCTTAAGTACAGTATGGAAAAATAAACGAAGTTACTTTAACTTATCACATAAAATTACATATTGCTTCTGAGATAAAAGAATATTCACCTCCTTTTACCGTAAAACTCAATTACCTATAGCAGTGGTATTCAACTTGGGGTACGCGAAATCATCTTAGGGGGTACGTGAAATTTAAAACATATATATATATATATTATTTTATGATAAACATTGAATAATCAGTAATGTAATTTATTTAATTTATTTTAGATTTAGATTATATACTATGTATAACTTGAATTATACACCAACAACTTTGGGGGTAGAAAGTTGAAGAGAAATTATATCTGGGGGTACGCGAACAAAAAAGGTTGAATACCACTGACCTATAGAAACAAAATATTACCACCAAAAAATTAAAATTACCTTTTATAAACTCTTTCAAATAACCCTTTTAAATTATTTCCCTCGAAATACAAAATACCCACTTGTTCTAGCCAGTTGACTGTTTCTTTGGCACACAAACAGATTTTCCGATAACAGGGTGAGAAAAATAAATTATCATACAGTTCTCTTCAATATTGTCTTATAAACCCATTCATATTGTCTTTTAAGGTGACACAAACACTAATCAAAACGGTACAGAACATAAGAGTGCTTGTTAAAATTTTAATTTAATACTACGAACAGCGACTACCGCTGATAGCTACTCTATCAAATCCTCGTCCCTCTCTGCATTCGTATCACTGACTTTCACCTAGGTGCCCTGTATAGTGGTAACTATATGTACCACCTGCTTTAACAGTAATTAACAATACGTTTTGTATTTATATGTTTCGAATGATTCTCAGTTTAAAATCGATCATTTCCTTAAACAGCGTTAACCAATTGATATTTGAAATGGTGATGTGAGGTGTTTTCTTCGCGGTACGGACCGAATTCTTAAATGTTGTAGTCGAGGTTCAGTTTCAAACCATCTCTGCTAGCAAACTGTCACTAATTATCGCCTTAACGACTTCACTCTTACCCTATCCTACCAGAAGGACGAGTGGGTATTGGCTGGGGACCTTCTAACTATAAAATGCTCTTTCCACCCCCTCCCACCACAAATCGAAGTGCCATACTTCCAATCTTTCGGCTTCAAATGGTCAATTGCGTATTTTTCACTTATATGTGCGTGTCCATGGTCAGCGCAGTGCATAATTATGAACAGCAACCGAGTATGAAGACCCACATCCACAGAGCGAGCCAGTGTGTGTAGTCTCACAGACGGTTAATAAGGTTACGCATCGTAAAACAGCGACACACATTTCACTTTCTCCAAATCATAGGGGGTTACCTAGCAGCCCGATCGGTAGGTCCTGTCGACAGTTCTGCCCTTAGTAAGGGCAGAACCTTTCTCTCACAAGGGATTTATGAAGCCACGATCCCAAGTACCACTTTTCTATGAGCGAAAGGCAACTCCAATGCAGCTGACATATTTATAAAACGCTTTCCTTAATATTTTATAAGCATCTCATTACCCTTAAAATTAATTTATTGCAGACAAAATTATTGCAAAGCTGTTCACTCTACACTGAGTGATAAATTATTTATTTCCTTGAATTTCATAAAATATTTACCATACAAAAAAAAAACATTTCAAATAAAAATCAGAGATTTTATAATGCTTCACGTTAAATATATAATATTACTTGTTTGACAATTCGTTTCTGAGAGATTCGACGAAGTTTTATTTCAGTTCTGCTTAAACTACAGGTTACGACTTTATTGAACGATACTAATTAAAAATTATTTTTACCTGGTAAGCTTTTACTGTATCCCAATAATACATAGGATATCCCTAGGCTGTTCCATATTGATAATAATGTCCTGATTCCGCATCTCGCCTCAGGTCACACTGATAAGTGTCCAAGCGATTAATTTCATCGGCTTTTAACGGGAATTATTTATATAAACGCTAGAAACAGACGGAAAATAAGTGACATTTATTGAAAAGTCTAAAAAAAGAAAAAAAGCACATACGTTTCAACATATATAATAAGTTTTATTTAGACCAGCATGAACATCTTTACCGCCGTGAGAACAAACCTCAGTGTTACCTTCTGGTACTCTTTGCGACTGACAGACAGACAGACAGTTGCAGAAGACTCGCTGGATGCATTGCCCTTTCCACAGCAGAGTCCAGACATCAAAAAACTTCACCAGAAAGAAAATAAAAAACAATAATCATCATAATAACAAAGAAACGAAAACCAACCAAGAAGCGACCGCGTATAAAAGCTTCCAGTTTTTAAGCACTGCGGCCTTGAAAGCTCCAGTTTTTGCCGTCATTAGCCCCGGCTGGATTTCCAGAAAGTTTTTGCACTCCGGTCGGCCACTCCCCCCCTCCCCTCCCCCCAAACTCGATCCACCCGGTCGATGCGATCGCAGAACCCCCTCTCCCCCCTCCACAACTAGGTCACCCCCTTGTATTTTTTTATTTCAATTCACCCCTACACTTCAACGTTGCTATTCGCTAGGGGGTACAACCCCTCTAACTAGAAGATGCCAATAGGACAGCAAAGATTCGCTAAGAGAACAGGGTAAAGCCCAATCAGAGGGTTGCAACACCCGGGGGTTGCGTGTTGCCCTGGTTTTTTTCTTGTATCTTCGTTCGTCTCGATGATTTGCAATCGTGGAGGTTCGCGGACCCTAACCGCCATCGCTTCTTTCTGGCAAAAAAAGGTTCCTGCAAAAGTCCCTCCGTCTGTTCTGGTGGCTAAAAAAGTCGGACCCTTCTTACTGAACCGAAGCTGCTATTGTTCGGCATAAAACAGGACCTTCCGACACGAACGGCACATCCCTCAACTGAAAATTGTTCTTATGGCTGAAGGACTGACTAATCTAATTCAAACTAATCTAATCACTAGCCGAAGACGTAGAGTCGCGTAGTCTTTGCAGAAGTCTAAAGGTGATCATCGCTACCTTCGTTACCTTGGTTCATAGTATTTTCCTCCGAAACGTCGGTCAGTATGTACGATAAGACATCTTCATAATCGTCCCCGTTTTCGGAACATTAGTTTCTAATCAAGAAAGGCGAGGCGAGTAGCGAATTAACGATCTATTGGCACAGATAATTAAGACCGGACGAAGACTTGTCAGTAAACTTAGCCTGTTTTCCAAGGGCGCCCACTATGATGCAGATACCGGAAATTTATTTGTGCTGATGTTAAGTCCCTACTGCAGGAGAATAAGAATTTTATTTTTATCTTGGTAGTTCGTTAAATATTTATTACATAAGACTACTTCAAATAAAAGTCGGTCAAGCCTTGTCTGCTTGACATTTGAAGTTCTGCCATTTTCAAAACCTCATAAAGTTCGATATGATCTTCGCGCAACGTTGTTATTTAACCACCGCTTTCAAAATAACAAGTTTAATACAAAAAAAACCCTCCAGTAGTTTCAGAGATGAAACACGCAGACAGACTTGTAGGAGAAAATAAATATAAATGGAGTTGTATGTCTGTACGCGCGTGTGTGTATGTCATGTCGGACAGTACTGAAGTATTGATTCACGGTGCACTGAGCATTAGTCATACAGAACGGTGGGACCCTCGGTGGTTGAGGATGTTACGATCTTAGTTGCAACCCTCGGATGCTGAGATTTCACTGCCCTGGGTTTGTTCCTAACCTAACAGAGACCAGAGATAAAATTCTGACTACTCTCCGAATGTCGCTGAATAAGAACACAGCTTTAAAGAAACTTACGCCGACTGCCAAAACTGGGGAGAT
>NW_019059822.1:1184994-1203675 GCF_000696155.1 Zootermopsis nevadensis
GATATCGACAGAATTAAAGAATAAAGCTGTCCTTAGATTAACAGGCTGTAAACATGTGAATTGGCGGGCTTTTGTAAGCACGATGACGAACATTACGTAAGTTTAATTCCTATTGGTATAAAAAAAAAACCCTGCTCTATACGCTCATGAATGTTTCTTATGTTATTTAACGACAATGTTTCAATTGGAGTATTCAGTCAAGGCCGAAATGAGTAGGGAATTTAGGCCTATTTAGAAGAAAATGATTCTGAAGGAGAAAGTCGTGATATTTTCAAGTTACTTGAGAGACTGAGGAAACACACGAAAAGCCTAAGTCAGGACTGCCGATTCGTGAACCGGGTGTCTCCCGAGTAGCTTATAGATCTCTTACAATACCCTATTTAATTAGTTAAGGTAGTTTATGTTCAAAAAAAAACATTAAAGATTATACTTGTTTGTTGACATAATAATTATTTTCCAATGGACATTTCGGCCCGCCTCAGCCAAAATAAAACTGTGTGCCTAGGTCAACCAGATTTCAAAACCTGTCTTGTTCGAAGGAGGTCCGTAACATTTCCGTGTCAATTTCACGACGCAGTTCAGCCAAATTGACTTAAGGCAGGACTCAAGGTCGGTGGCACAAAACCTCTCCGAACCGCCCTTCAACTTTACGTACGATTTGTGACGTAATCATAACGAAAGAATCGCTGGACCAGATATACAGAATTCAGCCGACTTCTTGGTTTATTAATACGCCTATGTGTTCCGTAGGATTTTCTAAATACACAGCGTTCCCAAGTTGGTCTTTGTAATGGTGAAGCGTTGTGTTTTCTTCGCGGTACGGACTGATTTCTTAAATATTATTTAGACGAGCTTTGACTTCAAAGGGTTAACCAGTTGATCTTCGTAATGGTGAAGAGTTGTGTTTTCTTCGAGGTACGGACTAGATTCTTAAATATAATTCAGACGAACTAAGATTCTCGGAATAAACCGCGATTATTTCCTTAAACAGCGTCAACCAGTTGATCTTTGCAATGGTGAAATGAAGTGTTTTCTTTTCGGTACGGACTGAATTATTAAATTTTATTTAGACGAGTGTAGGCTTCAAAGGGTTAACCAGTTGATTTTTGTAATGGTGAAATGAAGTGTTTTCTTCGCGGTACGGATTGAATTCTTAAATATTATTTAGACGAGCTCAGGCTTCAAAGGGTTAACCAGTTGATCTTTGTAATGGTGAAGTCCTGTGTTTTCTTCGCGGTACGGACTGAATTATTAAATTTTATTTAGACGAGCTCAGGCTTCAAAGGGCTAATGTATCGAAATAGTATTTGGAGTTTTCAGCTGTGGCCCTTGCTGATGGAGGCAACAAAGACCTCTGAAACGTTGGCAAACTTCTACCAGAGTTAACGACGCAACAACTCAGAAGACTGGCATCTTCGGCTAATATATAATTTTCCTTCTGGGAAGTCTGAGTGGGTGTAAAACGTGTTCTCTCATGCCGAGTGAAAAATATATAATGCATTTCAAAAGAGTGAGTGACGTTATTTATGGTTATTCAACAGCGCTGTAAGTAGCTCATACTATATAACGTCTAATAATACGATAATTAATAGTTAATAATAAAACTGAAACAATAAGAAAGAGGTCGTCGCTTAATTTTAGATATACTATTACGGAAATTTCCTGGACAGATAAATAAAAACCGCGAAAATCTCGATTTTCGATTGTGGTCTACTTGGACGTGACTCCGTCTAGTTTCGTAGATCGTTTTACCAAAGTTTCGAAGGAAAGTGCCGCCCCCATCTTCAGCGTTGGCAGCGTGACAACCGGAAGACAACACTTGACACATTAACCGCCATGGGAACCTCAAACCTCAACTCATTTTCGGTTCGTAGCCTCTTTGGCTTACAAATTCCGCCAAAAGAGAAATATCACGTGCATAACAAATGGTGATGTTTTGCAAAAATAATATGGAGAAAAGTAAAAGACATTCAAATATACCACAAAAACCGGGAGAAAACTTAAATGTCAACCAGAGATCGTCCTTAGAAAAGATTAAAAGAAATCCAGGTTAAAAATACTAATTAATACTAGTTCAAGAATAACAAGAAATTTATGTAATAAATATTCACAATATCCACTGACATCAAGGAAATTTCCTGAGCTGACCTCGTTTTATTTCGTGAAATGTCTCTGCCCCTGCCTGGTATGCTACCTGTCCGTCGGCCGGCAGACAGACCGTTAATCGATACGAGTTTCGATTCTGTGTGACAGTATTTATTCAGTCTCCGACAAAGGACGGCTAATTTCACTGCCAGCTTTACCGCTTAAAGCCCAGCGGTAAGAACGTGAACGATCCGCTTTAACAATCAATAACTCTTCATTTTGTATGTATGATTCTCAGAATAAACAGCGATTATTTCCTTAGACAGAGTTAACCAGTCGATCTTTGTAATGGTGAAGAGTAGTGTTTTCTTTGCGGTACGGACTGAATTCTTAAATATTATTTAGACGAGCGTAGGCTTCAAAGGGTCAACCATTTGATCTTTGTAATGGTGAAGCGTTGTGTTTTCTTAGCGGTACGGACTTCGAATTCTTAAATATTATATAGACGAGATGCGGCTTCAAAGGGTTAACCAGTTGATCTTTGTAATGGTGAAGAGTTGTGTTTTCTTCGCGGTACGGACTGGATTCGTAAATATTATTTAGACGAGCTTAGGCTTCAAAGGGTCAACCAGTTGATCTTTGTAATGGTGAAGAGTTGTGTTTTCTTCGCGGTACGGACTGGATTCGTAAATATTATTTAGACGAGCTTAGGCTTCAAAGGGTTAACCAGTTGATCTTTGTAATGGTGAATTCCTGTGTTTTCTTCGCGGTACGGACTGAATTCTTAAATGTTTTTTGGATGAGTTTCAAGGAGGCTGGCGGGTGGCTGGACCTAAGGAGAAGTTTGAACAAATAGAGTTTTCCAGTCAATTAAATTCCCATGACTTGCACCAGCATGTCCGAAACGTCCCCTCTTCCCACTTATAAACACTGTTTCCAATAAGCGAACGCACGCGCCCCGAACAGGCACCGAGATTGCTATGATTCATCAAACCAGCGCTCGTCGGCTCTGTCTGCCTCGAAATAGCGTTTGGTCGACAGGCCGACAATGTCTGCCCCAGTCACGTTACCAGCTCTGTTTAGCCAGTGCTAGACATTCTGATATCTGGCCTACTCTGATTAATCAAAATTCCGAATATACGCTTCCATATTTGCAGTTCAAATGAAAGGCTAACAACATAGCCACATCTTCAGCCCGAGCTGGGGCTTTCTACGTCACACGAATCGCAGTGTCGGTGTTCATTAAATTAAAGACGCAATTAGAACAAAATTCCTGTGAGTTGGTAACTTTCACACGTGGCAGCTGAACCAGGCGTCCAGCCTAAACTCGTGAATCACTTGAAGAAACGAAGCAGAGTCAGGTTAAATTTAACTTCCGGATTCTTGACTCCAAGCATCGATACAGTCTCATCGGACGACAGAACACGTCAGACAAGGGGGTGAAGCTTTACAATTATACTCCAAAGTTACCAGGTTTTGAATATCGGCAGGGTCACTGACAGACTTTTCCGTGGATATTTCCAGTCTCTCCTGTCGATTACTATCAAATCCTTGTCCGCTTACCGATTCCTGATTGTCTTTCTATTAAATTCGACGTTTCAGTCAAAACAGCAGCATTTCAGATGGGCACGGGGTTTGACACCTGCGTTTAATTTCGTTACGTGATTTTGTTTATGACTCGGTGACGTATGAAACGCAATTAAGAATGCAGCGTCAGGTAACGAATTTATTTGTAGAAATCCAGCTTTTAAACCAGTTCTCTTCAATGTGAGATGAAAAAAAAAGATATATAAAAAGTCTACAAAGTTTGGGTAGGGAAATATTTTGGAATGCGGTTCTTTCGAAGACAACCTGAAACAGACGACAATAACAAAATATCTCCTAAAGGTTTATAATTGAGTTTAATATCGTTCATGATCGGGGTTTATTAACGTGATTTTTATGTTGACAGTGTTATAACCCCTACTTCTAACACAAAAGCATAAGATGATATTATTTATCTAAAGAATATCAGAAAATGTTACGACTGACAAGTGGTACCAACATAAACATCATTTAGGACCTATAAATATAACATTATCTTTCTTGTTTATGATGACCTGACAAGGACGTGAAAGGACACATCCAATGCATGTTTTCAACTACTATCCTAGCATTCTATTAATAAGGAAAATTAAAAAGAAGTCAGTAATGATAGCCAGTGAATCGAAATTTCCCTATTAAGAACCGATTATGACGTACGGTAAATCAGACATTTTATGATCTCCATGACGAGACGCGTGTCAGATGTTTTAAATTATCAAGACAATTTTAATATGTACAGATCAAATGTAATAATTCTGACTGACAGTGAGGATAATTCAACCGAGACTGTTTATAAATCTAGTCGGACCAGAAATAAATACAAGCAAAATATTTGAATGCAATGACAGACCAGACGTCGGTCGGTAGATTTAAGAGAAAAGCCTCTCGGGCTGCATAACCGACCTCATTTCCAGTTTCTAAATATTTAAAGTTTACGCCGATTTGTAAACTAACAGTAATAATCAAAATTACTGGCATTATCGCGAAAACTGAATAGTTTTTTTAAATGGTTACCACAACACTGCCGCTAAAATACGTACAAGTCCAAATTTTAACTTGTGGTACTTCTATGCCCCCCCCCCCAAAAAAAAAATAAAAATAAAGAGTGTCCCTTTTACACCACACATAAACCCCTTCAAGTGTAAAACAATTAGACCAATGACAACAATAAATTCTTGCAGACGTATTCGATTGTACGGCCGTAGTTTGAGATCGCTTGTCCCTCGGCGAGAACCTGCCACAGCGAAATGCCTGCCGTGTCCCCGAAAACTAGTCATCTTATTCGATTCCCCCACGTGACGACCCGCATTTCTAAATTCTTCACGAAGAACAGACAACGATTTCGACGGGGAACTCACGTTCTGCTCGTGAACTAGTCATGTTCGCAACTGTACAGCCTTTGCGCAACTGTCTTGAGCAGCGGCCTAGCAACAAGAGTGACCTTGACTCGAATGTCTCGGAGGTGTTTGTGATTTTTCTTTTCTCCTAGCGTAATGCGTGATTTCTGTTGGCATGCGTTTTATATGGTACACCCTGTATTTTCTGATTTCTCCTGCTGATGTTACCTAATCTGACGAAAACAAAATACACTGCCAAGGATTTATTATTATTTTTTTTGTAGTGTTCTGTGTGACGACAGGTCCATATGAACAGGATCCTTCCATCCTTTTCTCGGACTGGGACCTGTTCATATACGTTCTTGGCAGATGATCCAGAAGTGGTTTGCCATTCCCTTCTTCTGTGTGTGAATGGAGTAATTATTGGGATGCCACGGAGGAAAACTCCGGGTTGCCTAGACCACGGCCTGGCCCAACACAAGTTATAAATTCGGGCACCACCGGGAATCGAACCCGAGACCCCAGGATTACAAGGCCAGCATTCTAACCGCTAGACCACCCATATACTTTCTTGGCAGATGATCCAGAAGTGGTTTGGCATTGCCTTCTTCTGTGTGTGAATGGGGTAATTGTTGGGATGCCACGGAGGAAAACTCCGTGTTGCCTAGACCACGGCCTTGCCCAACACAAGTTATAAATTCGGGCACCGCCGGCAATCGAACCCGAGACCCCCAGGATTACAAGCCCAGCGTTCTAACCGCTAGACCACCGTGGCTCTGCCAAGGATATTTGTCGAAAAGTAAACGCGCATAAGACAAGTCAGCCCTATATGTTGCGAAATCTCCAGAATGCAGGATAAAAACCACATACCATGCCCAGCGCACTTTAAAAAGTCCTTGATTCCACCAGATTAGCAAGACGCTATAAGACGTGTACAGATATAAATCACGCCTCGTTGTATAACAGGCCTATCCTAAGCTACCAACTTACTTGTTGATGCTGGTCTTGTGGGTTGTGACGCAGTGCGGACTTGTAAGCATACATAAACGTTTCGAAACAACATATTGCCTCCGTCTTCAGGGCAGAAAGTAGAGGCAGCATGTTTCTTTAAAACACAAAATTATTCGCCGTGATAAAAACCTCAAACCTCAAATCTCAATCATCCTCAAGCACTTCATTCTTCTCAGATAGAAACATTTGAAGGAAGAGTAGTTGTCCGTATGTGTCGTCTACGTCTGATAAGAGAAACTTAATAATCATTTTAATTGTGTATAATTTCCTGTGGGAGATTAGTAAGATGTCCAAATCGTGGCCATTTTAAAGTCTATGCGATTTTCCTAGCCTCTATAGCACGGATTACATTGGAAACAAAAAAAATATATAATTTCTTCACGCCGTCAAAGTGTACACGCCTATGTCCGAGGTTCGATCATAATGCTATTACATTTAATTCTAATTCTTTTAAATTTAAAAATTTTAAAAGATACCGAAAGCTTACCACACTATTTCAATAAGGAAAGTTACTTGTCTTATTTTTATTCAGTAATATATTAATATTTAAATGTATTTTTAACGTTACATACTTATTTACAGAAACAAATATATAAAAAAGCATCTAATTTGTTTAAACAAATCACTGGCCCTATTAGAATTTAAGGAACAAAATAAAGAATTGGGGTATATATGGAATTAGGTTTGGTGTTAACACTAAATAAGTTAGCTCAAGGGTAAAGCATCATATCTGTCTGGAGATGGCCTTTTTAAATTTCCATCAGAAGACATGGGGATAATTCCTTATAAGTTTATGGATGTTCCCAATTCAACAGCCTCGTCACATTCATGTTGAAAATATGCAAATGATAATTTAGAATTTCCATTAAAAGCGTTCGAGGCCTGTAAACATCCATCACGGCCAATGAAATCTGCCGGTTACGTTGGTGATCTGAGAACACTCTGTGCTCGTATTCCGAAGGTACCGCGATCGAAGCCTGAGGTGACTGCCAGGGCAGTGCTCTGAAACACGTCATATCGGCCTACTTCCATTAACTTGCAATGTTCTATTTCATTCGGCACTACGTAACACACGATCTTAACAAGGGCTACTACTACACAGTCTTTTTTATTTATTTAGTGTTCTGTCTGACGACAGGTCCATATGAACAGGATCCTTCCATCCTTTTCTCGGACTGGGACCTGTTCATATACGTTCTTGGCAGATGATCCAGAAGTGGTTTGCCATTGCCTTCTTCTGAGTGTGAATGGAGTAATTGTTGGGATGCCACGGAGGAAAACTCCGTGTTGCCTAGACCACGGCCTTGCCCAACACAAGTTATAAATTCGGGCACCGCCGGGAATTGAACCCGGGACTCCAGGCTTACAAGGCTAGTGTTCTGACCGCTAGACCGCAGCAGTGGTGGTACTACACAGTCTATACACCACAAACACTAAGTGTTTAGACCGTTCACGTCATCTTTAGGCGTTTAAAGTGGATGATCATTGTAATCTAATTTATACGCGCATGGAAACTTACTTGTGATTAATTTGCGTTTCTTAAAAATTGTTAAGGTTATATTTTATAGACTCTATCTTGCTTTATTAAAGGTAATAAGGTGTTCTTAACTTAATATTGCAGATTTATGTACACACAGCGATTCGATGTCTTATTTTGACGTCATATTTAAATATAATCTGTCACATTTTCTACGATTAGAAAAGTTTCTTATTATTTTATAACAATGCTGGTTTATTCTTACGAAAAAGAATATATAATTTAAGACCTTCCGCTTTTCTGACTTTATGTTGGCATAACCCTCGCTTATCTTTATGATATATGAGATGATGTGGTGAGTTTAGGTGCGTTGTATATATATATGCATGCTTATTTATATCTTGTGTTTATAGCAATGACTGTGTAAAGGCGCGAGACAGTTTTCGGTGTGTACAGATGACAGTCAGTTCAGAAGAAATAATTTTAACCATTTTTAAGGAAACGCAAAGTATTAATAATTACAAGTATGAATATATAAATTAGATTTTCATCAAAATGCAGTTTAATATTCTTTGTATATTTTTAAACGAACACATCAAAATGGCCTGCGACATAAACAGAGTTGAGTTGTGTTAATGGATATACTTATTATTATTATTTACACACAGAATAGGATGCAAACGTCTGAGATGACAGAAATTGTAAGAAGATCGACGGAACGTAGACCTAACCTAACCTAACCTAACCTTGATGTAACAAAACGTGATTCACTCCAGATGAAGCACAAATATCGGGCAGGATTCATGTCCAGCCGAGAAGCGATGAATTTACCTCCGTAAATCCGCATGGACACACGGAATTAAAACTTCGTACAAGATCCTGTGTTACAAATTTCACGATTTTGCATTGCAGTCAGTACGTAAGAATTAAAATTCTGCAATCGCCTCAAAACTCCAGACTCGCCTGATTTTTGGTCAAATCCGATACAAGTAGAATACAAGACAATTTCCCCGAGCAAATTATACTTTACGCCAAAACGGTCTACTTGTGGTTTATTTAACGACGTTTCCAGCCGATCAGAATACTGGATTACTGAACAACGAATTTGACAGGATATGCCACGAAACATTCGTTTCCTTACTTCAACGTCCTGTCCCGGCATTGACTTGGAGCGACTGCATAAAACCACGACGTTATCGTCAAAAAAAAAAAAAAGATGCAATGTACGTCTTCGTACGTGACCATTAAAACTTTCCTGCGGATCATGTGGGAAATTAAGCCTACGATATTCACTTAGTTCAAGACAGACATCACCCTTCACGTGCCAGAGTAAAATCAAGTAAAATGATTTTATTTTATCCGCGGTCCCCGTAACTCACATGTTCCATTCACGTTTCTGCTGACGATCTTGGTGGCAGGGGCTGGTGACGTAAGGGGCGGTTGTGTCGCCCCGACGACAACAGAAGGCGGGGGGACCGAGGAAGACGATGAGAGTCCTGGTATCACTGAAGGGGTAGCCGAGTTCGATCCCTGACTTGTCTGACTGCCGTTTGAAGATGTACCACCTCCGGGTGTCACCTCCGTTGGGGTATGATGGTTCATGTGGTGAGGGTCCATCACCACACACACACACACACACTTGTTTATCACCTGGTTGGCGAGGCGTGGAGTCGCCCTTCCGGGTCTTTTAGACACATCTCACAACCCACTGCTGCAGTGGAACGGATGCCAGAAATAAACCGTCGCGTACGAGCGCCTCCACTGGCGGCAGAAACAACACTGACACACACACACACACACACACAGGGTCGAGGGAAGGGAACGATAAAAAACAGAAAGAGGGAAAAATAAAAAAAACGGGAAAATAAAAAGGCCCCCTTCCCCCCCCGGCGGGACTTCGTAGCGTAGCTAGGTTGCCCAGCTAGGCGGCAAGCTAGGAATGCTGTCTGATTCATGGCTACGGAGTGAGGACTGCAGCAGCCAAGAAGGAGCAGAGAAAGACGAGGAAACGAAGAAACAGAAATAAAAAGGAATAACGATAAAAAAGGCGAGACTCGATCTAAAAAAAAAAGACCACGAGCACAGTGGAAGAGCTGCCGTCTGTCGGTAGAACAGCCGCAACTTCCACCACGCCTCCGCCCCCCTCCGCTCACACAAATGTTACCGTCAACGATGGGCCGTTGATGAAATGAGAACTGCACCCAGACGTGGAACGCAGGCCCATCCTGCCGCTTCGGCCACCTCCGATACACTTCGAGGCCAGCGAAACGTCATCAGAGACCCCGCTGCCCGCGAGAACTTGAAATCTCACCAACTTCGATTCGCGTAAGAAAAAAAAAAGTTTGGGATGCCCAAAGGAAGACGAAGAAGAATGGAACAACTGCTCGCATTCGAATTAACAGATCGACACTAAGAAAGAAAAGCCAAGTAGAATAAAATATATTAAAATGTAACTTTCGCGTTGAAGATCTAAAATGAAGCAAAATTGGAATACAAATATTGGAAAGATAAAGAAACGTCTATATAAAGAGTCTTGCGATAAACATGGACACATTCGTGAAACGCCTTAAAAAAAATATGTTCAAATATGATGTGGTACTGAACACTCCTATTGAGGAGAAAATATTGGTATGTCGAGCACAAGACGTCGTCTACGCACACATTTTATTAAACGCGTCATCAGAACGCAGTTGTTACATGGGCGAAGAGCGTTCCAGGACTCAAAACACTTAAAATGCCTCTACAATTGTTTCCTCACAGAAGAAACCACCTACATTATCGACTACAATAAAATAACAGAATCCATTTGGCACCTCCCGTGATACGAAATTAATAAATAATTGTTTCTTCCCTCAGTAGCTTTTGACAAATGTCGACAAGAATTAATATCAATTTCTCCTGACGTCTTTCGACATTTTTATCATTTAATTCCCAGTATAACCACACAATAAAATTATAAGATATCAAACATGCAAATAACTGAACTAAAAAAATAATATTCGGCATTTGAAAGAATAAATTCATTTATCACTTAGTCCCAAATTAATATTGAATGTCTTAAGTTCTAAGATAATCTAATATTTAAGAACTCAGGCCGTACCACAAAGAAAACACAACGCGCATCCATTTAAAAAGATCAGCGATGAACGTAACCCAACCAACTTTCACATTTAATTCTCAAATGGCAGCACCATACAGAGATCGGGATGTCATCCACGCTGCAGTGTACGAAATTACGATACTTCAATCGATAATGCAGCTAGCTACAGATCCACAAGATCTTTCCTTAGAATGTGATATACCAAGACTTGCACTCGTAAAACAGGTTTACGAACATTTATGAATATCTTCTTAATCATTATGGTTCAAGACAGGATTCTACATGATTTGCGGGCATTTTCGGAATATAATTTGTTCTTGACTGTTCAGCAGCTGCAAAGTACAAAGCCACATTTTTGACGTCTTAATGCGATTTCTGTACCAAAATTTTGTCCCGAATTATGTTCACGTAAACTGCCTTCTTGAGAAATGCAATAAAGAACAATCCTATGTGTAAACGCCTGCGAATCGCTGTTTAGACTACATGCATGTCAGAGAAGTTGCCGCCCATGCAAGGGGTCCGCTTGAATATTGAACAGTTTTTGAAGCCTTGTATATTCACAGAAATGGATTTCTGTACTCTACAATCATTAATTCAATATTTCTGCTAGCTTCACTAACTACACTAAAGCATATAAAACAAATAAGGAACATATTTGTTCTTATAAGTTCTTTTTAATACCATTGTAACTGTAATAAAATTCTGGGACTTGAAGGAAAGATTTCTCTAAATATTTGCATATTAAAACCGTGAAGGATCATTCACTTGTTTCGGTACGCGAAATAATTACAAAGGCACTGCAAGCGAGATATTTAAGTACGTATAAAACTGATAACATGACACAAGAATTTGCGCATTTCACGGTTGTGTAAATTTCACCCGATGCTAATACAAAGCCTCCGCGTAATCGTGGTTACTAAATTACTTTAATGTATATTTACTATAGCATTATCATTATACGAACATGAGGAAGACGTAGTTTCATCTTGTGTTCGCGAGTAATAACACAAAGCTAGCCAGCTTAACTGATAAAGCCATCCGACCCACAAGAAACTTCACTTCTGTATCTCGCTCGGGGACGGAATGGGGGAAATTGGCCCGGAAAAATATTTAGCAAATGATGACGTTATCATGGGGTATTCCCCATGATTTTGTTCGCTCGAAGCATTCGCGGACTAGTCGACCGAAATAAACTTCTTCCTTAGATTACACTTTCCTTATCAGAAAGCAATTCTTTGTTGTTGAAAGGACGAAGGTATTTAAACATGGACACCTCCTGGCTTGCGAGAAATGTTGGTGTTACGTCATCGATAGTTAAATTATGGTCTTCTAATACAGTAATTTTTTATTTACAACATCCTTCGTACAATAATAATAAACGCGCTGTTTCCAGCTCTCGGATAGAGATTTTTCGTCAATTTATCGTAACATCTATTTGTCTGAAAATATCCCAAATTATTATCTACTTCTTATCCAATTTTCCATCGCAGTTGTCTTGAAAGTCAGGGAGTGTAAGAAAAAGCCACGAATGACCTCAGTCAAACACAAAAACTGGTTTGCTAACTTTAGTACATAACCGGCAGCCTTCACCCTCTATAATATGTTTTTCAACAGGTGAATCTTACTAATGAAATGGTGAAACCTTTCAGTAAACACGCTGTATGTAACAATAATTTTCCTTTGGAGGGGAATATTTGTGACGTCACGAAGTATGTCAGATACAGGAGGGGGGTCGTGTGAAATGAACTTTAACAATGTCAGAGTTACCAACCGCACCGAACAGACTGGAAGTAAAGAAATGCTGAAGATCGTACAGTGGAGGAGGGCCTTGCAGTACGCAGCGGCGTTCACAGGTAAGTTTTTAGGCAGGGATTGGGTAGAAAACGGTCTAATTGCAAACCCTGAATTGTCTATTGTGATATGGCAACGCTATCTAAAGATTGTGATTATGTCAATGCGTTTATAGCAGAAGCCGATAGAAGAATTCATTTATTGAGGCTACACGTGCAATGTACAGCATAAAGAATTGCGTAATAAAACTTTGTGAACTCATTTAGCTGGCAAGAAGTGTTGAATGTTTTGTTAGTCGTATAAAAGATCACCGATTCTGTGCAGATAAGAGAAAACGCTTAACTGACTGCAAACCAAAATTAATAAAAATTCAAGAAAGGCGCGCGTATTAATTTTTGGAAAATTCGGGAAATTCCTCGGCTAAAAACTTCCCACACGTTGGTCACAGCCATATCATAATTGAGTTCCGTCACAATTTCGTCCACATCCTGCAGAGTGTTTTAAACTCGCCAAGTACGTGAAGTGGTAAATAACGCAGTTGTAAAATATTGGTTCTTTTAGGAACTGAAACATGTCGTGAAACATGAAAAAATGATGGTCTAATGTAAATCGAATATTTCGATAAAGAACATCATTTAATATTTTAAATATTTTAAATGTTAATTATTGTAATATTTTAATATTTAATAAGAATTAATGTGATTAGACGGACAAGATTTAATATATACTTATTATATCACAATATGACGCAACTTTACCATCTTGTAAAATATTTGTAGGATTGATGCTCTAATTACAGTGATTACGAAGATGGCTGCCTTATTCTGGGTCGTAGTGCCGTGTAGTCTGGTAGAAATCTACCGACGTTTCAGACGTGCTTACTGCTTCCATCATCAGGGCGATGATGGAGACAGCAAACACCTCTGAAACGTTGGTAAACTTCTACCAGACTACACGAAGCAATAACCCAGAAGACAGCCATCTTGAGTTTAATTCATACGTACCTCAATCTGAAATTTATATATTATCAGTCTTAGTAAGATTTTATTTGATTTCTTTAGTGTGTTGACAGTCACATGTAACTAATGCAACTGAATCAACTTTGGTCAAATCAATTATTAGGGTTTCCGGCTTGTTCTAGTTCTGATGAATTTTTAAACAGGGATTATTTAACGTGAGATTTCAAGTTATCACGGCAGTGAAAATATTCCCGGTGGTTCATGTTGGTTGTGACGCTGTGTGGACTTGTACGTAGGCATTAACGTTTCGGGGGAAAAAAAACATTGTATCTATCCTCAGGGCTTAAAATGTACATAATATGTATTTTCCCGAAACGTTGGTATCTATGGCATCATAACCCAGAGGAACAACATGGACCAAGAATCGACATCTGACATCATTACCTAAGAATCAAACCGGCCACAACAGAAATAAATGCAAATATATATATATATATATATATATCAGTTCTCAGCAAAACGTCGAACTCAGGATTCCAGTGTCCATAACATATATAATAGTAGTCTGTCTAAACGGAGAATTAACTTGACCTCCAGACAGAAACACCCTTCTGCGCACGGTGTATAGACTCAGTTGTTCATTAGTTATCTAACTTTATCGTAGTTCGTCTAATTATTAAAATTTTTACTCTTTAATATTTTATATAGAATTTTAGTATCTCAGTCGGATCATTAGCAACGGAGCCATATTATAATACATAATTCAGATTGGTCCAATAGTGGTAACATTTTTTGGTAAGGGGCGATGTTTTTAGGACAGCATTCAGCACCACATTACGGCTTCAAGGTCGAGTCAATTAGCATTTTCCTTACGCCGCAAGGTCATTTAATCCGTTACATCACGACGAACAATACGTCTATACGAAGCATTCTGTGCCATTTCCCTCTGTGAAAATCGTCGCAAGAATTTCAGAACGTGTTAGTATACAATGCAGCAGAATTTGTATAAATTGTAATAAAATTCCCTTGTCCTTTCAGGTTTCTCAAAGGATGCTTCCTTGTTTTTTTACGATGCTGTGTCCGGATACAAATGTAAATGAAGCATTACTGTTAGCTGTCATGTCTGATTTGCATGAAAATAATTTACACCACGATATGTTCGTATAAGCAAATTCGCAAATACATCACATAAAAGCCATTTATTATTCGAGCAGACGCGTTAAACAAAGAACGTTTGGTTAGGAATAATATTTAGTATTTACAGCTAAGCTACGTGTTTGACTTAATAAACCATTTATTATGTATTCCAAATAAATTTTATTAAGATTCTATAGTGAAAGGTATACAGAAGGTCACACGTAATTCACGTCACACCAAATAACAGGAAAATCTGATTTCCAAAAACATCGTCTTATTCCGTCTGCAATTTTCACCTCATATTCTTGGAATCAAGTCAATGAGCATGCACAGCGAAAATAATAAATGTTTACACCTATATTATTAACTCTGACACGTTTCTCCCAAACGCCTTCGAGGCCACAAAGCGTCAAAACCCAGAAGATCAAATTCGACATTTTCAAAGTCGAGAGAACCTCAAATCCTTTCGTCTGAAGTTACGATCTACTTACGAAGAAAAAATCCTTCTTAGAAATCCTCACTGCATGAACTTCCGGGACTGATTATAGTCTTAATTTTATCCTTAATATAATTCCGATCTGTTACTGTCGTTTCCATACACAGGGGACTCTCAGTATACGCGCTTTCACTATCCGCGTTGCAACATACCCGCTATCTTATTTCAGAATCATACGAAACACTCCAGCTTTTTATTTAAATTATGTCTTTAACTTCATCTGGAGACGCTGTATCATTTGAAGAATCTCCTGTAGGACTCACCTCGTCTCTCCTACATCATTTCTTCTGAGTTTGCTCGCAATACCCGAGATCTCGTAATACCCGAGATCTCGTAATACCCGAGATATCGTAATACCCGAGATCTCGTTATAAACGGGTTCCACTCTATTTCATCTGAGTCACCTCTTCACTGACGACGACTCCAGTTTTCCGTTTTACTTTCAGTACGCAAGGCGAACGCAGGCACACGAAAGTGACATGTAATTAAGATTTGCTGCAACATTTCCTAATCTTAGCAGATGTAGGCAGGACTCTCTGCTTCGTG
Organism: Zootermopsis nevadensis; assembly: GCF_000696155.1. The sequence continues at coordinate 1,200,518 of NW_019059822.1, forward strand.
ACTGTTTCTCTGTAGTGAAACAAGCGATTTTAAAGCGCGACGTAGCATAAATAGGTCTCCCAAGGCCGAGCGAGGACGATATAATTGTCTAGCCAACGTTTGTTAAGCTTTAATACGTTCGGGGAAAGTTAAAACGATAGTCAACATCTCGCAGTGCACCACGTTATCTGTTACCGTGAAGCCGTGTATCTATTCGTTCATAAACTGGGTTCACAATCCTCTCCCTGCTTCGCTAAGCCCTTAAATTTCAACTTCAAGCTATAATTTCTGAAACATGAACTGTAAACCGCAGACATATTTAACGCAAAGGTTAATTTCCGGGTTTAAAATAGCCCGAAAATTTGTCGTATTTGACAGCCAGATCAATTTAATTTACTCTCAAGTTTCCCTTTAAAATTACGCGTATATTTCTCATCTATCCACGTGATACATTCAGACACCATTGCACGACATGCTCAGACAGCTGGCCAACTAACAGCGTGTTCACGGTCACTGTTACAGCTGCCCTCACGTTCCTGATGGCCGGTACTTTTGCATCGTGGACTTCGCCGACCCTACCAAAGCTGGAGGAAGTCCATTCTCACATTCCCATCACCAGAGACCAGGGGTCATGGATCGTATCTCTGCTGGGGGTGGGCGGTATCCTGGCACCTTTGCCTGCCGGCTACCTGGTCAACAAATATGGACGCAGACCTCTGTTAATTTTCTCTGCACTGCCGTTCCTGCTGGCGTGGTTGCTCATCATTTTTGCCAGGTATTGAACTTTGTCGCAAAAATCATATAAGGCAGATGATGTACGCTATATATGGGATCTGTATTTCTGGCGACCCTGGAGACGTCAGTATTCGTATTCTGGGCTTATAACGCCTTAAGTACCTGCCGGTAGACACCGACGTATAGGAAGCACATAACTTACAAATCCTCAGAAAAATATCTGGACCAAAAACGAATGAAGTATTTGGGTATTTTAGAATTTTGGAGAAAGCCTCTTGGAAAACGTCCACGTGGAAGAACGAGAAGAAGAAAAACGGAAGATAACATTTAGATTAACTTCGGAGAGCCTGAAGAATCTTCTCGTCCTTGGGATCTCGCATTATAATTCTCAAGCAATTTTAAAATGAAGCTCATCATGAAAAGTTCCCTATTCCACGACCTAACTAACTAACTAGATGGCTTACCGAACCCGAAGGTTCATCACTGAACTAACCAAAGCCCTCCACCGGACCTTGTCCTGGGCCAACAAAATCCAGTCTCCTTCAACTCCTCTCTCCCATAGATCCCGCCTGAGATTATCCTCCCATCTACGTCTAGGTCTCCCCAGAGATCTCTTCCCCTCAGGCTTCCCAAAGAGTGGACCCAACCAACTAGATGGCTTACCGAACCCGAAGGTTCATCACTGAACTAACCAAAGCCCTCCACCGGACCTTGTCCTGGGCCAACAAAATCCAGTCTCCTTCAACTCCTCTCTCCCATAGATCCCGCCTGAGATTATCCTCCCATCTACGTCTAGGTCTCCCCAGAGATCTCTTCCCCTCAGGCTTCCCAACCAATACCCGGTGCACACCTCTTGCCCCAACCATGCGCGCTACATGCCCAGCCCATCTCATTCTTCTCGACTTAATCACCCTGACAATACTGAGGGAGGAGTACAGATTATGATTCCACGACCTATTGAATCGATTCATATCGATTTTCATAAAAATCGGAGCCAATATAATGAACACGGAAGTGTTTTCAGGAAAGAAAACTTGATTCAAAATGAATGTTTAGTTGTGTTTACTCACATTCTAATCGCACTGTACCTTCTTCAGGTCTGCGGTGGATCTCATGGTGTCGCGCACGGTGTGTGGACTCGGCGCGGGGATCGCGTTCGCTGTGTGTCCTATCTACCTGGGGGAGATCGCCGAGGATAGTGTGAGAGGAATCCTAGGTAGGACTACAATCCTCAGTTATGACAGACGGCGGGTAAAGGATCCTGAGGTCACATGACGCATTGTCTTACAGGGACGCTGATGCAGCTAATGATGAATTTGGGCTCAATGTTTGAGTACAGTCTGGGTCCATACGTCTCGTATACCACCCTCGGTGTGCTGTCGAGCGTATTCCCCGTCGTATTCCTGGTACTGATGTTCTTCATGCCTGAGAGTCCTTACTTCTTACTCATGCAGGACAGAAGAGACGAGGCTGAAATCGCTCTCATGAGACTACGCGGACAGACAGACCGTCAACATATACAGGTAAGATCTGAGGTTCTCATGGCGGCTAAGAATTCGATGTTGATCTTCTGGGCTGTTAAGCTTAAGCCCTGAAGGTAAAGGCAGTATTTTCCTCAGAAACTTTGGTATTTACCTAAAAGTCCGCACGGTGTTACAACCCACAAGACAAACGACATTTGAAAGAAATTATAAGTTTCAAAATACGAGATGAAAACGAACTGAAACTCTTCACGGAATCAATTAATGGCGATAAATTATCTGATTTATTTATTTTATTTATTTAGTGTTCTGTGTGACGACAGGTCCATATGAACAGGATCCTTCCATCCTTTTCTCGGACTGGGACCTGTTCATATACGTTCTTGGCAGATGATCCAGAAGTGGTTTGCCATTGCCTTCTTCTGTGTGTGAATGGAGTAATTGTTGGGATGCCACGGAGGAAAACTCCGTGTTGCCTAGACCACGGCCTTGCCCAACACAAGTTCTAAATTCGGGCACCGCCGGGAATCGAACCCGAGACCCCAGGATTACAAGGCCAGCGTTCTGACCGCTAGACCGCCGTGGCTATTAAAATTATCTGATATAATATAATATCTCGGTCGATAAAGCGACAAACCAAGAGACAGATCGGAATTTTCTTCTCGGTAGTGGTAAGCATATTCCTTCACCAGAGTCTTGTCCGTGATAACCGGTGTGCCAGGTGAACGTGACAATGGAGTTACTGTAGGAGAGGCTTTGACAGTACGATTTTTTACCCCCGGGGGTACGCGAAGACATCTTAGGGGGAACGTGAAATTTAAAAAAATATATATTATTTTATGATAAACACTAAATAATCAGTAATGTAATTTACTTAATTTATTTTAGATGTAGATTATATACTATGTATAACTTGAATTATACACCAACAACTTTGGGGGTACAAAGTTGAAGAGAAATTAT
>NW_019059822.1:1206465-1220729 GCF_000696155.1 Zootermopsis nevadensis
AAAAATATTATTTTATGATAAACACTGAATAATCAGTAATGTAATTTATTTAATTTATTTTAGATGTAGATTATATACTACGTATAACTTGAATTATACACCAACAACTTTGGGGGTACAAAGTTGAAGAGAAATTATGTCTGGGGGTACACGAAGACATCTTAGGGGGTACGTGAAATTTTGAATAAAAATATTATTTTATGATAAACACTGAATAATCAGTAATGTAATTTATTTAATTTATTTTAGAAGTAGATTATATACTATGTATAACTTGAATTATACACCAACAACTTTGGGGGTACAAAGTTGAAGAGAAATTATATCTGGGGGGTACGCGAACAAAAAAGGTTGAATACCACTGGAATAGAGGAACCGCGTATAAACATCCTTGTCGTCGTAAGCGTGATTCGAACTGAACACAGACCTTCTTCAGGAGGAGCTAGCGCGCATCCAGAACGTCCTGGCGGAGCAGATGAAGGAGGAGAGCAGACCACGTGACCTGATCGCGACGAGAGGAACGCGTCGCGCCCTGGTCATCATGATTGGCCTGATACTGATCCAGCAGTTCGGAGGCATCATGGCGATCCTGTCCAATGCGCAAGACGTGTTTGAAATCACCCCGGGCAGCTCTCTGTCGTCCAGCGAGTGTGCCATCGTGGTCGGCGGTATCCAGACACTGGCCAGCATCAGCACTTCGTCCCTCGTGGACCGCCTAGGACGGCGACCTCTTCTGCTGACGTCAACGTTCGGTTGCGCTGCGTCACTTGTCGTCATGGGAGCATACCAGTACATACACTTGAAGACAGATATGGACACTGCGGCCTACGACTGGCTCCCCCTTCTCTGCCTTGTGGTGTTTCTTGTCACTTATTCTTTGGGTATCGGGCCGTTGCCCATAGCCATGATGGGCGAGATGTTCCCCTCGAACGTGAAGGGCGTTGCCCTATCCATCGGAGCCATGCTGCTGTCGTTCTGTTTTGTGCTCGTCACAAAGCTGTACCAGGTGGCTGTGGACGGGCTTGGCGCTTACTTTACTTTCTGGTTCTTCGCTGGTGTGTCAACTGTGGGCATATTCTTCGTGTTCTTCCTCGTTCCAGAGACCAAGGGCAAGTCTCTGGGGAACATCGTTCTGGAACTCAATGGAGCGAAGCCAGAGAAACATGTGGGAAGAACAGGGGACCAACAGTCTGTCTTCACCATCTCAACATAATGGTCCTCGTGTTCTGTGTTCGGGTTAGTGGACTAGCTGAGAATCAAGTGCATTGACAGACAGATGTAAAAACTTTCTCTCTCTTTCCAGCCTGCTTCATTATCGAACCGAACTCTGTGATGTAGTGGTTAACATCCATTCTCAATATGTAAAGCTTTCGAATCATGACTCAGACATTATCTATTCTGACAGGTCTTTGGTGTATTCTTACGTTTAATGACGTCGGGCAGCAGAATTACTTTGAATGATGATTAGAATAGGGAGATTCAACGACGCCTTGAGCCACATGGTGTGAGAATAATGCTTTGTACCTTTGACTCCGGTCTGTGCAGAACAGATATGCCGACGTCAGTCAGCGTAATTTATGCCCTCCCCCTCTCGTCATGCGCATTCATTACACCAGGGATAAGTTGCACATTTTCGTTTGGTCATCAGAATGTTTCAATGTTTTACAAACTTCTGGACTATCTTATCTAAAGTTCTTATCAATTAACTAAGAATAAACGTCAAGGAATATATGTCTTACCTGTTCAAGGTGTTTCCGGGTGTAGACAGAGACCTCTTCCAAGGTTACGTCGGTTATTTCTGCATCATGGTTGCAAAGTCACATCACACGTCAAATAGAACTTCTAAACTTACTTCATTTTAAAATTCGAAGTACGTTTGTATTATATAGTTTACATTCTACATAAAGCCGCAATTGTTACGGTAATAAACACAGAAAATTACAAATATTAACGCCCTGAAGACTTGCACTGTAGTTTCACAGTATTCAGCAGAGATCCATGATGTCTATGACATTAATAGGAAATAGATTTCACTCGTACTGAAATCAAAGATGAACAAACAAATGACAATCTAAATCGTCACACTGCTTTCAGAAAGCATGTTGTCAATATTCAAATAATCTCACGGAGGTCAAGCAGTGTTTTAAATCAGATGCCCCTTTGCCATTATTGCCAAAGTCTCTGAACTTAATACTGATTATTATGTAGGTCAGGCAGTATGATTACTAGGCTATTGGCTGGACTGTCATAATTTGATTCCTGAGAGGCACAATAAGTTTTTCATTTAGTTACCATGTCCACTCAGCCTTCAATGCAATCAGTACCAAAGATATTTTCTCCTTGGGCAAAGCAGGGTTGTCACCTGCTGCTCTAAGGAACTAAAAAGGACTAATAAGACAAGTTGCCTTGAGCAACTGTCCAACTCCCAATTCTTTATAGGAGATGATGATATTTACGTAAAAATATGTATTATAATAATGTACTGCAATGTAATGTTACATTTTATTTAAAACTATGGAAAAAAAAATATATTTGAAAATATCGCTTGCTGATTCATGCCCTTTGTTAGCAAACTGGCCTCACACCCAGGGTGTCCAGCCATAGTTACATCATATGTAGGCCTACAACTGTAAATAATTAAATGATTGTTAGATTACTTCATGTTAGACCTTTCTAACAATGTAATATTTATTGATATATTGGATGATGCTGAACTACAGTTATTTACTTCGTTGTTGTAAAATATTTATTCAATATCTAGAAAATTAAGTTAAGAAAATAAACATGGCTACTTTTAAAGATTATGTTCCGTCCACTGGGAAAAGCAAATCAAACAGGATGCAATCAATGCAGGATTAATGTCAAATACTCATCTTACCAAAACACACAGAGTCATGTGGTTTTTAATTTACTGACAGTACTTTCAAAATGTTACTGCCAAACTTGGTATATTAAAGAGTATTGTTATTGTATAAACAGTACAGATTTCAGTGTAGTCATCTGAATTTAAATCGCTTGATAAAGAATTAATTATCTCATTCTGAAGTAATGTGAGGGTCACCAGGATGAGGAATGGACACTGACTGGAACAAAAGAAGAGAGAGTCAAACATCAGTGCATTTATTACAATGTGCACACGAGCATCATCATTATATGAATAATAAACAATCTGACAAAAAATTAACATACATTTCATTATATCTTTAATCTGTACTTACTTCTTTCTAAGTTACTCTGTCACCTGTTTGTGGGAAGAACATGGTAAATATATTGTGAGGTTATGTTAAATCCATATGAATATTACACATTCTCCCTAAATCAGACTGTAATAATCACATGTTCATACAAACTTCAAGATGCCCAGTGACAAAATGTAACAATGATCTACCACCAGGGAGATCCAACAGTGTCCTCTCTGTTGTTTAATTTTTATTTTTTTTTGAGCTGAGATGCAGGGTCTTCTAGAAGTGCGCATCACAAGGACTAAGTGAGCGAATCAGAAGCTAGTTGTAATTAGCAACAGCAAGTTGTGATGACAAAGTGGCCTACAGTGAGGTGACCAGTCCTGATGTGCAGTGGACAGACAAGTTCTATCACTAAACCTAACCTATAAATGAGACAGAGCACTAATCAAGTTCTACACGTACATTCATACTAATAAACTCTGCAATAGTTAACAGTCACTAGCACTCTTTCACAGTATTGAGCAGATATATCAAAAGTTTTGTCATATGCACAGTGCAGTAGGGCATCTTCCCATACTCGACAGGATTCGGCTTACAGTCAGTCAAACCACATAAAATGAACGGTCATGAAAGTAACTGCACATTTATTAAATACAAAGTAGGGATAATGATGATTACACACATGGTCACTTAAAGGCAGTTCATACTCAAGAGGATTTTTAATACAGTCACTAGCAAACATTTCCTGTCGAGCCAATGAAACTCCATTTACCATCCATTTAAACTAATTGTTTCTGCTATGACCCTGTTTCCAGTTACTTCCATCTTATCGCTTCAAAACATTTCTTATGAACAAACAGATGGAGAATTTTAGGCTATGATGCAAAGCATCTGGATTGTGTGGGGGCATATTTGACCATGTTTGTATGGCACAATGCAAAGTGAGAGGCATGGATAATAGCAGCACACTGAGCTGTGACTGCCTCATACAAAACCTACTTAACTTTACCTGCCTACATTTCTCCTTTGACTTTGAATGCCATAGATAATCTTCAAGTTCTTTAACGCACTTAAGAAAAAGCATATAACATAATATGAAACAAATTTGAAGTGAAAAATAATTAGGAATAAGGAACGGTTTACTTACAAGGGCAATGACATGAAGTTTTATATAATCTAGACCTCTACAACAGATGGAAGTGAGTAATCAGTTTAGTGCATCAATAACTTTACCTCCAGAAAAAGTAAAAATTCCTTACTTAGATTCCAGACAAGCCCCAGGGAAGAATGATGTACTAATACACAACTCACGGACAGTAAAATATAAAATAGTAATATAAAAACCTTAAAATACCCATCATGAGGGCAGAAATTTTCCTCTGAAACACTGGTTAATATCTACCAGACTACTTGGTACACGATCTCATAGGACAGCCATCTTCATATCTTGATTGGGATTCACTCGCTGATGTTTTATATAATGATGTAAGCTTCCTGTATAATTTAATTAATTCTAACGGTGGCTGTTCTCTTGACAGTCCCCAAAAGCCATGGCTTAGAATTCTGTTATCATATGATTCAATTTGAGGTTAGGTTTGACAGTCACATTCAATGGCTGCCTTTGTGCTGTTCTGACATGTATCATGAACATTATGAGGCCACATAAATGTAAACTTCAGCTTCAGAAGGTTAATATGTATTACCTTGAGTCAAATTCTGTAATATTAAAACTTAAAATATTTAATAGCTAAGACACCAGACTACCTTAGCTATTCATCCAAAACGTATGATAAAAAATCTGTATTTCTAGGATCCACGTTATTACTGTTCTTCCACTGTCAGCTTTTAATCCCAGTATTTGCATTTATTATAAATCCTAGCCAAGTACAGTCATTCACAGTATTAGACATTTATAACAAACATTATGAAATGTTTTATAATTTTGTTAAATGACTTCATAAATATTGTTTCAGCAAATAAAAGGTCAGAAAGAATTTGAGCTAAACTATCTTAAAATATTTTTAAAAAAATACTGAGGCACAGACAGACTCCATATGAACAAACAGAATGCACAGTTTTTGTCAAAATTTTTTACTTTCATATATCCCACATATTCCGATGCAGAAATTTGTGTGTGTGTGTATTTGTGCCTTGTGCTTTGGTGTGCCATAAGAATTATTCAACACTATAATGAATTTAAGATTTTGGCAAGATATCATATATGTAGATAAAATCACTGAATTAAAAATTCAGTACTAAAACTAACTCCATGGAGCAGAGTCCTTCTTGAGAAACTAGTAGTTGCCCTTTTTTTTGTGGAACCTGAAGGTTCATTTACAAGAGCCTGACACATGTAACATTTTGTTAAGACGCTGGTCTTGTATAACAAAAAGAATATCAAGTTATCATGAAGTCTGGAAGAGAAAAATAAAAATAATCACCATTTCTCTTTTGTTCCTTTTATGATTGGACATTAAAATCAGACCAAAGCCCTAAGGATATCCTAACATGCTCCAGATTGTCATGTGACTGACTGTATACATATCACATTATTTAATTCACTTTCCAAAAGAGGAATAGCATATTCTTTTATGAGAGATATAAACAGAAGCAATAAAATATATTTTGAGATTTCTGTAAAAGCAAGTAACAACTGCAACTTAACATTCAACAATTTTGCCAACTGGTAGCACGTGTGAACTGCTGGCCAGGGAAAAATAATCATGCTTACTATATTAGTCTTGCATCTAATTATCAAATGTTCATTAAGATGTTTAGGGCCTACATTGTGGACATGGAACAAAATAAAATACTAATACCTGTTCACAGGACCTCTCAGAATAAATTTATATTGGATTGGCTAAAACATTAGCGTGTAAGCAGGGTTGAAAATTAATGCACACGAACACCATCTACTTAATACCATAATGCTTTTCAATTTACAGTGCCATAACCCATCATAACTATCATTACTTACTGTGATACACCTCGTAATGAAATATTTACCATCCACCGTAATATTACCTTTGTGAGTTGGTTATTTCTCTGGCATTTTCTGTTCACCGAATGTCTACCTAGTTCTGTAAGTGGTACTCTGCCGCAAAACAAATCATACTCCCTTCCCATATGGTACCTATTCCTGAGTTCTCATGAAAATCAATTATAAATCAGCTGTTAAAAGCAGTGATACCAACATCATCTACTAAATAAGAGTTCTTGAAGATGAAAAACTTGACTGGTGGTTGGCGTTACTGATATAGCGTGCCCGTGCTTTCCATGTTATCTTCGTTGTGTAGTCATTATGTAAGTACAATGACTGTGAAGGAAGTTTTTCATTCAAATTCAGCAATGAAACAAACTTCTTGTCTCTGCTCCATTGTAAAAGTAATAGCTCTATTGTACTGTGCGATTAAACACCACTACATTCAAATAGTACGTCCCACTGAAGCAACTATATCGAAGAACTTTACTAAAGCAGATTGTCAGTGATTGATTTTAATTAATTTCACAGTCATATTAACAATATCTAATCCTTTTTTTTTTTAGCAGATATCTAATTTTCATTTGATTTTTTCATTGTGAAACACAATTTCACAGCTAATTATATAATCGCGGAGTTCATTTCATTATCTTGTCTACCATGTAAAAAGGCCCATTAAACCCCGTTGAACCATAAGTATCATGTAAGAACTGTTAATGAAAGTCAAAACCACTTTCTTCATTACGTGTCTGAATTTAAGTACCGTCAGCAACGGCAATTTTGTTCGGTGAGCGAATCCGGTGGATAAGAGAGGACCATCACTTTTTACCGGATGCTTAGTTTTCCTCAGCCTCCTCTCGGAACAAGTATGTGGACCAGTAGACCAGATTGAAAAGAGCAAACACGAGTGGAAATGTAATGCGAGATATGACGTCTATCCGCTTGGAGCGCGTCGGAAACTTGGCCAACCAGGTGCGACAGCAGTTGTCTCTCTGTGGCTGCATGTGGATCTCGCACTGGCGCACCTTCTCCAGGGTGAGGGCATCACCTGGACGGCGCACCAGTGGCTTCTGTAACATCCAGACAACACATTCTATGTGTCACTGAGACACGTGACCAAAGAACTCGAGAATATTGTGCCAGAACTGCAACTGAAGCTGATCAAAGTCTCTAGGGGAACTCATGCAAAATTCCTCCATAGACACCGAATACTAATTAACTCAGAACGACAATAACAAAACAGCTTTGTGTTCGTAACGAAGCTTACAAATGAAGTGACTCTCGGGCAGCACTCCGGGAATTAATCGCAACTAAAAGCAGAGGAATTAGCAACACAGAACACGCTACAGATTAAGGATAAAATCTTTTTTGACGTAAATACGTCTATACGGAAGGGTCATTCCGTAAAAAAGCGTCATGAAAATGTGTAAGATTGTTACCTAGGAAACGTTACATGACATTACTTTACATTACTTAACATTACATTCAGCTACCACAGACCCATTTTAAGCGTAACTAATTCAAGTTAAATGAGCAATGTCTTAATCAAACTTATCTCAATTGTAAAGCATGTATAAAGGAAATATTTAGAATAAAGTCAATATATAAACTTCCTTTCCGTATAGACGTATTTACGTCAAATTCTCCGGAACCGTGGTTCCACTGACAACTTTTTTTTCAATCAGATGGGTATACACAGAAATATCTCAGGGGAAACAAAAGACTTTTCACAAGTAACGAATATCACATTCACCACATGCTCACACACTAGGTTCTGTGAACGCATGCTTAAATTTACCACACAAATTACACAAAGAGGAGTGCCAGGTTCTGACCTGCTACATTTACCGAGGTCCCCGTTTGATCGAGCCAAAGACTGCCACGGGGGTAGATTCAGTCACTACAACCCAGTAAATTGTGGCATGTGATGTCTGTGGTGGCCACAAAGCTTTCTACATACTTACAGACGCACGTATCTTCGCCTTTAGCCTCAGCTTGGCAAGCAGACGTTCTAGTAGGGTTGGAGGCTACAGAACACAACAGGGTGGCCTCAAGTCACTTGGGACTCACAATCATAATTAAAACAAATAACAGGAATCATTACCTTCATTCATTGACTCATCATAAACGACATTTTATTTTTCAGCGTAAAATTCTCTCATCATCGAACTTAACAGTATTAAGCATCAGCATTACCATTTGAAAAGCCTGTCTAACATAAGAGAAAATACTTAGTTTTTTTATGGCTGTTTTGAGTTACAGTTGGCCAGTTTACGTAAATGAACCTCGATGGTAGTTCAGCCGCGAAACAGAAAGGACTGAACATACGAAGAGACGCCGGGAATAACTGGTAGAGTCACGAGGGTACTGGATTTATAAAGAACAGGCTACAAGTATCTATCAAAGTAGACGAAATATACAAAAAGGGTACATCCGGGATCCTAATTTCAATAAATTCTATTTAAATTTTTCCAGTATACCTTTACAATTGCTATTAGGTGACAAAACGTCTCCAAATAAATTAAGAATTTTTAAATACACTGTTCATGCGCTGTTTTTTTTAGTACACAGAGAAATAAACACATTTACAGGAGATTTAGAAATTTGTAAGGGGGTTTCTAATATGACTTCCCTAAATAACATTTTACCAACATAATTTAATTCATTTGTTTCAGATAGTGATGAAGCTGGTTCAGAAAATGTTCTAATATGATATTAACATGTTTCACAAATTACTGTATTGAACATTCCAAAAACAAAATTAATTAAATTTTAAAAAAAATTAATGATTATTATATTCCAGTTCACCCACAGAGTGCGTAAAAGTCTCATGCTACAATACCTTAAAGACTATGGCCGTGATTTGGAGAAACGAAACACTGACAGAATGACATGAACAGACTGACACCTACCTTACTCCGCAGTGTACCACCTTACCCCATGGACTCGGCCACCCTCTGTGTGTCTGATGGGAAGGAGGGATAATGGGGTGATGCTGCTCTGGTGTCTTGCTGCACCTCCATCCCCCGGTCGACAGTAGTGCCCTCGGCCGGAGGAAGGAGGCATTTTGAACAAGAAGTAGCCCTAAGAGAAGGCCGTTCTAGCACGAGCGTTCCTACCCCGAGCCATGGCGTGTGACAGGACGAGAGGGAGGACGATCACTCAGCGACAACAAAGAAATCGACTTCCTCCGCTGCATTTCTCACAAACAACAAATTTCTTTGTTGATCCTAACTCAACATTGAGCCACGGTGGTCTAGCGGTTAGAACGCTGGCCTTGTAATCCTGGGGTTCTCGGGTTCGATTCCCGGCGGTGCCCGAATTTATAACTTGTGTTGGGCAAGGCCGTGGTCTAGGCAACACGGAGTTTTCCTCCGTGGCATCCCAACAATTACTCCATTCACACTCACACAGAAGAAGGCAATGGCAAACCACTTCTGGATCATCTGCCAAGAACGTATATGAACAGGTCCCAGTCCGAGAAAAGGATGGAAGGATCCTGTTCATATGGACCTGTCGTCAGACAGAACACTACAAAATAAAAGAACTAACTCAACAGTGTAGGATTCTTGTCGTCCCACCTGAAGACCAAGTGTAACCAACCTTTGAAACGTCGTGGTTTAACTACGAACTCTTAGATGACGGATGAAGACCAACAGAAGAATTATTTACGCCAACGTGTTATGCTTCCAGCCGTGTAATATGGGATTGCGTAAAAGCCATTTATATGAAGTGAAAACTGCCTGTAATCTATTAAACATGGGGGGGGGAGCCCCCCTCTGCAGACGGTGGCACTGACACCTTCAGAACCATAATCAAAAGGACGCTTTCAGCTGAAGATTTTTAGTACTTCATTATATGTATTTAGTATTATTATTTATTATACTATAACTCAGTATGATGAAGTCAACTAGGGACCATTTAGTTCAACTAAGGTCTGAATTCAATCAGAATTCAGAATTAAAAAATTCGGATTATCACGTTGAATTAATCGTGCGCAATATTATATTTATATATTTAGGTATCTCTGTATATATGTTTACTCAATGAAAATAGTTGAGAGCTAATTAATAATTTCTGAAGTATAAAATATTTGCTATTCTTTTTTTTTTTCCGGTTTAACAATATTTGTACATTTTCCGGTACCCTTTATGACCCTCCGACTTTTCAGTTGGCTCGACCTATGGACATTCGGTAGGACTCCATAGACGAGGGATCGGCCCGAAATATTTACTATTAAAAGTTGAAATAGCGCGAGGCAAAGTCCCTCTAAATCTTGAATGATTAGCGTCATAGATGTGTTCGGAGTACTGATGGATTGATTAGTAGGAGAAAACTGAAGTATTCCGAGAAAATTTTTTTAACACAGATTCAACATGGACAGAGCTAGGATTGAATTCGGACCTCCAAAGCGAGAAGCTCGTAATTAACCGCACAGCGAACTGATTCTAGTTAGTCAAACCAATGTCCCCCTGAATAAGTGTACAGTAAAATAAGTCCAAGTGTGAAGCTACACTTTGAATTCTGTGTTTTGATAAACAAAAATATTACTTAAAACTCCTAGGACTTGATTTTAATTAAGAGAACTTTAGATATGTCATCAGCGCAGAAACTGACATACGACAAATTCTGGGAGTATCAAATGAAGAGACACGACAAACAACGAGCAGATACAGACCGCTTCAAAGAGTTCAAGAAGAAACAACGATGGAACAGTAGGACCAAAATGTTACTTAAAGTACAGAAAACCAAAAACAGAAGTCAATCGGTCTCGCGAGACCTGGAGTCAGGCATCTCACCATAGCAAACGTGGTGGCACCGTCCTCCAGGAGGTCGGCAGCCGCTTCCAAAGATGCAGCGTGTTCCAGTTCGTATTGGCGTCTTTGTTTCTTCATGTTCTCGCGATGCATATCAGATCTTGATGCGTAGTTAACTAATGCAAACTCTAGCAGTGCCCCGAATACAAACGTGAGGCAGACGCCGGTCCAAACGTCGATAGCCTTTGTGTAAGAAACAGGCGGGAGTGAGGCGTTGATCCCCGAGGTTTGGGTCGCCATGGTGAGGAGTGTGGTCACTCCGAGGGACACTCGTGCGGGAATGGCATTCTGATCGAGCCAGAAGGAGACCCACGAAACAATGACCAGCATACAGCAGGGGATGTATATCTGGATCAGGTAGTAGCTGAACTCGCGCTTGAAGAGAAGGTCCACTTTCAGACAGCTGTATTCCCCTGCAATGAGAACAACATAATCACGTGTCCCACAGACATCTTGTGCAACACACCCAAAATCATCTCACGTGTATGTACTAAAGTCGGTCTTTGCTAATAACTTCTTAACCAATTGAAGAATTTTCATGAAACTTACTCTGAAAATCAGAAACAACCCCAATGTTAAAATTCTTGAAGATTTCTGTCATCGCCCTGATGACGGAGGCAGTATGACCTCCGAAACGTTGGTTAACATCGACCATACTACACGGCGCAACAACCCAGAAGACAGAAATCTTCATACTCATCGCTGCGAAAACCTCAAATCTTACATTGAAACTCTTAATTTATGCCCATCAATGTCAACACAGCATCTGCACAAACTTCTGAGTTGCAAGACTTGCAAGTACCATTTTTTGAGGTTATGAAACTTAAAAAAAAATTATTATTATATTTTTGTCAAGGTATTTATTATCTTTTATGAAATGTCAAAGAACATGACAGCCTCGCGACAAAATATAAATTAATATTTGGTTTTATGGCGGTAACTAACGAACTACTGGACTTGTTCTCATGAAATTATGTAGGTATGAAAATAAATCATGTACAGTCATCGCAAACAAATAATTACCTACTACACAGATAAATGTTTTCTGCTTACTAAATTCGCGAGTTACGTTATTTTCACAAACCTGTGTTAGTTTTGCTATTACAGGAGTCAGTGAGAAACTTCTCTAGCGTGAACCGTGGTAAGTGGAGATTCTTTACCACCTGCACAGGGTCTCCATCCTTCCACACAAATTCCAGATCATCAGTCGTCCAGCCATCTGCAATTCACGCAAAGCCTCCGATATCTAACTAAACCTTCAACAGCATCTGTTTTAAAAAAGGGCAAATTTCATACACCGACATTACTTTGGAGGTGATTTTGTTACTCACAGCTGGCCATCCTTAGTGAACAGACTTGCCGGTCGAGAGGATATAGCTTCAGGTTCATGGGACAAGCCAGCGTCAGGGAGATCCTGCAGACACCACACAGATCCCTGACTATAAATATCAAATTTATGCCTTTCACATTTTATCGATGAAACTAATTTGACTCTGAAACTGAACATAGAAAATGTAGGTAAAAATAATTAAGAGGATTTCACTCTGCCTATGTTGGACACTGTCAGAGGTACTTTTAATGTACACGAAGACTTAAGAATGACTCTAATTCCAGCTTCTTTTGAACTGTTGTCATTAAACTGACACATTCTTTTAGCCATCAAAGTGGCCACGCGGTCTGAGGCGTGGGCCTTGTGCCGCTCGGACACTGGGAACGTGGGTTCGAATCCCATTCGAAGGATGAATGTTTGTCCACATCTGTGTTGCGCTGTTCTGTGTACAGGTAGAGGCCTTGCGACGGGCCGATCCCTCGTCCAGGGTGTCCTACCGAATGTCTAAATAAATCAAGCAAACCTCTAAAAAGAGAGGGGAAAAAAGCAAACTCTGCTATAAAATAAGAAGTAGATACTAACAGAATTTTATTTTTGATGTTAGTGATAATGACGAGATTTAATTATAAACCATATAAGTACTAATCCTGGTCACTGATATAGAATACAGACTATCAGTATAAGAGTCAAATCAATATAGAGACAACTTCCGTAGTGTAACGTATATTAAATTTTCCCCAGACAATGGAAAATGTGTCAAAATGTAGAAGCTGATGGAGCTATTTGCTGTTTCAACATAACCAACAGATACGTTGAATACTTTCCTTGGGCCATATTTCTCATGCCTTCGCGCAGAGTATGAAAATGTTAACACTTTCCACTGCGTGAATAAGATCATTTAAGATTTCTTACCTTCGGTTGTTCCTTAGTGTGCATCTCCAAAGAGATTTGTTTAAAATAAAAACTCTGAGTGAAGATGTCGATCAGGTGACCTTATTGACTCACCGGATACTGTACAGGACAGAGCCTTGAGGATGGATACGAATGTAGACGTTTGGCATAATGATATTGTGGAAGTGGCCTTCCTTCTCATTTGCAAAGAACAAATCTGGCATCCAGACCCTGGCCGCGTCTGTCAGGGTCAAGTATTTGATTTTACCTGCGACACAGAACACGAATATCACTCCTGTAACCACAGCAATTTCTTCCCTCTCTCCAGCTGACGAAGAATGCAAGAGAATGTTAAGATCCATCTCCGATACCACGATAATCCTTTTCTAAACTGACGTCATTTTCAATGAACTACTAAAAAGTCATGGATCTTACATTTTTGGGGGGATATTGACTTCTGATTTTAGTTTTACGCGTGATATGTTGAGAAATATCGTGGTTTTCTCGGGTCCTTCCAGGGATAATGCATTTAAATAAGTCGTTTATCCCAACATTTACCAATATTCTGGGCATATTCGATGTCTGAATTCATCCAGCGTTATAAAACCTCTGAAGCTGATACAAAGTAGTTAAATGACACAAAAATAAATAAAACAGACAAAATTATGCCTCGATATTTGCCCTAAAATAATGCGAGGAACCACGACAAACATCAGTTGGTGTAGAATGCATCTATCGAGAGTCGAACTAAGTATCTACCAACCCTACTCCAGAAACCTGTGCTCAAACACTGCGATAACCTGCCCTGTTATTGTGTGAGAAAGAAGGAATAAGCGAGAGTTGACACTGACCTCCAAAGTCATTGAATTTGAGTCGCTCGTCTATCCACTGCTCCCTGAACGTCAGCTGGACGCTGTACTCCTGCAAGCAGAGGCAACTGGTGAAGTTAGCTAGTATCACTCCGCGAGTGTGTAAAGGCAAGTACAGCTTATCATTTTAAACTGTCCGGCTGCGATGTATCTTTGGTATCTGAAGAGAAGGGCTTAATTGGAATTAAATTT